>JAQZBX010000117.1:0-133161 GCA_029593785.1 Cabassous unicinctus
TTTTTTTTGTAATTTTGCTGTAGACTCCATTCAAATCATCTTGTGCTTCTGGTACTAGCTATTAATTTTAGACTTTTGGTTAATTAGCATTTCAAAGAGATAGAGACAATGAGCGATGAATCTGTGAATCATCCACTTCAAATGAATGACAGCTTGACTAACCCAGTGACACAGGTCCCAGCTCCCACCCCTACCCAGCACGCGGCTTCCCAGAATTATCTCCCTTAATCTTCATTTCTCTCATTTTATGAGTCCCTTGCTGTCACCTCTTCTACCGAATCCTGTTTTCCTAATCTTTCTCTCCATCTCTTTCTATGTTTCTATATTTGTTTCTTCCCCTTTGTGAGTTAGCTTTCTCCTTTATTCTCTGAATGTTTTGCAGCCCCTCAACTCTTACCTGTACATGCTATGGATTTTTAATCATATGTTTAAAATGCTAACTATGGTTATTCAATAAAGGTCTACAACCCCTACATTTTCCTTAAGTAACAAATGAGTTGAAAGTTTTAAAGTTCCCTTTTCAAAAGAAAGCAAAACACAGGGTTTTTTTTCTGTGTAATCCACCTCCTCTCTCCCAGCCCCTTTGAATTCTAGGTCAGAATGTTTCAGTAGGAAAAGAAATCATCAACCCTAATTTAAGCTGTTATTTTAATGTTATTAGACAATGATTTAATTATACCTGGTATCATGGAATATTTCTGGGTTACATGCTCCTCTAGCCCATACTCCTGGAAGGGAGAGAAAGGGTAGAAAGCAGCCAGACACGAACAGTACAATTCTGCACAGCCCTCGGGCCTGGCCTGTAAATCCATTCAGTTCACTCACAACCTTTGTTCCTTTGCTTTTTATGCTTTGGAAAGTCCTTGCTTTCTGTTCAGACCCCTGCATTTCTAAGAACTCATATTGCATGTGCTGAGTCTGAGAAGTGACCATATTTCATTTTTTGTTCTGCTTCTGTTCAGCTCCATTTGCATCAACATTCCTCTCTGGTCATAAAGTTTCAATCTCACCATTCACCTTCTCCCAGGAAGTCTATGAACTGAACTGACATTGTTATTTCTGTCTACTGAAGCATCCTTCTTCCTCCACTTGATGGAATTGGGTGGGGACACTTAAACCTTTTCACTTCAGGTCACTACTCTCTCTCTCTCCTGTCTGGTATGAATCTTCTGTCTGCCAGAGAGGAGCTTTCCAGTCTACTATCTAATATAAGATGTCTGCTCTGCATCTTAGTCTTCCATTACCTTTCTGCTTTATAATCTTATTAATATGTAGTTTAGATCATTTCCTGGTGTCAATAGCAAAAAAATGGGCTAAACTAATGTTGAAATTTTAGTTTAAGATTAGCATCATTTGAGCAATACAAATATTTTTAAAATTCTGGGTAGCAGTAAAAACTGTTTATGTGAGATATTTTTATCATTGGGTAAATTATTTTGGAACAAAAAAAGTTAATGAAAAGAAGAGAAAGTATTTTGAAGCTCCCCTTTTATCGTCATCTGATTTTTCTTAATTATATGATAAATCAGAAAAAGAAAAGGTTAATGAAATAAAAAGCTTTATACAACTTTTCCAGAAATAAGAAGATTGATACAATTTAGATAAAGGAAAATTAGGGAGGGCATTCTAGGAGCTTGGCACTGCAGGAGGAAAGGGGCATTAAAGGTGGCAGAATAAAACCAGCAGATATTGGCATGGTACATAACTAGAGCAGATGTGTGCAATAGGCAGGATTTGTTTGTTCAGATAGTCAGTTAGTGATTTATTCAAACAGTTAACTAGCTGCTCCTACTTTATGTCAGTCATATACTAGGCTTTGGACTTTCAGTGGTGAATAAGAACATATAAATATTTGTATTTATATATTTATTATATCTAAATATCTAAAGTATATTCTTATATAGGCATTAATTGAATATGACATGTATAATGATAAACCAAGTAATACGTGTTTTGCAGGAAGAGAACTTGAAGCCATAAAAGTATATACATGGGGGTCTTGATATAAAGCCTGGGATTGGAGATGACTTCCATGATGAAATGATATTGACCTAAAATCTAAAATGGCAGATTGAATTATGTAATCCAATTTAGATATGTTCTTAATCTAAATTCCTGTGGGTATGAACCCATTGTAAATAGGACCTCCTGAAGATGTTGTTTTTAGTTAAGGCGTGGCCCCTCTGAATGAGTTTGAATCTTAATCAGGATTATAGGAGGCCTTATAAAGAACCAGAAGCTGAAAGTCAGTCAAAAAACAGAAGAGCAGTAGAAGGGAGAGGACATTGCTATGTGATGGGAGAGCCAGTGAACGTCAGGGATCGTGGACAGCCAGCACCAGAATGCTACAATCTTGGGGAGAGAAACCAAGCCTTGCCAATATATTGACTCCTGCTGGACTTTTGGGCTCTGAAACAAAGTGCCAATAAATGCTCATTGTTTAAGCCAGCCCATTGTATCACAGAAGCTCAGGCAATCTAATATAGGAGGGAAAAAGTTTTGATTTAAGATTCGCAACTCTTGGCTCCTTAAAGTTTTAAGGGAAGGATTTAGTAAATAGGGAGTTGATGAAAATATGGAGGGAAGAACGATGTCTGCAAGCCATCTGAGATAGTAGAAATAGGAAATGAAATTGTACGGTCTTAGGTAGAGTCATATTTTGTGCTGTTTTAAGACGGGCAAAATAGTTTAGATTGTTTAGTAAATAGGCTCATGAGCAGGGAGTGAACTGGTAAAAGCATTGCTTCAGGAATCTGGTGGCAATGAGTCAATGGTTGAATGAATGGAGTAGGAGAGGACTAAAGACAAGGACAGATGGGAGATCACAGCATAAAAGCAGACATGGAGTGTTTCAATTTGCCAAAGGGCTGCCGATGCAAAGTACCAGAAATGGGTTGGCTTCTATAAAGGGGATTTATTTGGGGTAAAAGCTTACCGTTCTAAGGCCATGAAAAGTCCAAATCAAGGCACCATAAGAGGTGCTTTCTCACCAAATTCAGTTGCCATGTGTTGAAGCAAGATGGCCACTGATCTCTGCTGAGGTATCAGCTCAGCTGAGGGCAACCAGACATAGAGCTTGTCTCTTTCTGGGCCCCCTCTATCAGTCTCAGTTGCTCTGCATTCTTCTGAGTTCAGCTGCAAGCTATAGGGCATATGGCTTTTCTATCCCTGGGCCTCAGCTCTTTGAGCGTTTTGGGGACTTTGTGGTTAAGCAATCCTCTCTAGTCCTCTTCTCACATGGCAAATTCAAAAATGGTGGTTTCCTTTCCTTGTGTCCCTGTATCTTTTTCTGTGTGTCTCGGTTTTTATCAGAACCAGCAAGAGGGCAGAGACTCAGCATGAATCATGCTCCACTGACATAGTCCAATCAAAAGTCCTAAAGCAATCTTTTCAAGTAATCTAATCAAGGACCCTCAACAGAATTTAATGTGATAAAAGGATATCACAGCCATAGGAATAGATTAGTTTACAAACATTCTCTTTTTGGGATTCATAAAATAATTTCAAACTGCCACATGGAGTAATAAGGTAATGAATCAACATAGCTTAGTATCCATGTGAAAAATACCCTGTATATCTTTTGTTTTTTTTTGTGCTATCTTTTCACTCCTATATAAAAACAGCATACAAACAGTTGGGCCTGTGTCTATCTCAAAAGTTATATGTTTAGTGAAGTCTTGCCCTAATTCCTCAGGAAAAATTAATTGCTACTCCTCCAGAATCCCACAGAATTCTATTTCTACCTCTCTTAGAACACTATCTATGAAACACTTTATTAATTATTTATGTGCTTGTTTCTGAAGAAAACTTTTAACTTCCCATGGGCTGGAAGAATTGTTACTTATTTTACATGGGCACCTAAGGCAGGGTTTGGAAAATAGTGGACCCATAATGAATATTATTGATTGAATAAGAGTCTAAATCTATTTTTCATATTTTTCTACATGTAGCTCGTCTCATTGCTTTGTGTTTTAGTACATTCTCAAGTGAGAGACATTATAATTCGGAAAGAGTCAGCACTTTTCTTGTTGAAATTACGTGTGTGTCTAAGCAGAGAGATTGTTTACTTTTCATGACAGAGAGTAAATTATAACTAATTTATCTAAAATTTTATTACTTAATCTTGTAGGGTACATACCAAAATATCTTCTTTTTTTCTATTCTTAGTGGCTAATCTCAGAGGTTCCCCGAAGGTATAATTCACTCTTTTCTAATTTATATAAATTATACACACACACATTAATTGAGAAAGAGCACATATGCTAGATTAGCAGTAAACAATGAAAGCATCTATACATTAAAATAAAAATAATAACATGGCATTTAATTGAGAGGTAGCAATTTAATAGAAAAGATGTGTGCTATGGAGCCAGATAAACATGGTTTTTAATCTTGTTGGCTTCACTTAGCCTTTTCACCCTGGAAAAGTCAGAGTCACTGAGCTTCAGTTTTTGCATTCTGAAATAGTGAATAGTTTCCTGTCTTAAGGAGTTGATGGCAGGGTTAGAAATAATATCTGTGATGTATTTATAGTTGGCATGTAATAATGGTGCCTATTATTTTGGCATATGTTTTATGTTATTATTGTTTTGCAGTTATAAATAGGCATAAATGACCATTGTTTTCCATAACTGACTTAAAGTTTTCTAATTAATTTTGGTAGGCATTTGTGAGGAAAGCTTCCAATTTTAGGCTCTTCCCCTATAGGAATAGAGGGTTGGGAAGAAAAGGCTTGAATTCTGTATTCCTCTTTTTCCACCAGCATCCAAACTGGAGTCTCAGGATGGAGAGTGGCATGGATTCTCTTCAGGACCAAAATTCGGGAAGATAGCCATCTGAATACTGGATGGTCCTAGAACCTCTATGTCCATATTTTTGCCTTTTTAAAACTAAGATACGTTGTATTGGCAGCACAAGTGCTTCTTGGTGTTGGTTTGTGACTCTGCCCAACTCCTAAGTTGTAAACCTTTTAGCAGGGGGCACCCAGGACACTCAGGCCCTGACTATTGAATGGATAAACAAGTACCCTGTTACCTTTAGAGTATAACTTCAGAGTCTTTTACAGAAATGTTTAATTCTCTTCCTTTCTTTATTCCACCAGGAAGAAAGGGGCTGGAGGCACAAATGCACGTTTCTTCCCACTCCCAAAGAGAAAAACTATGTAGAGGGAGTAGGCTAAATGTTATGATTCTTTGCTGCATTAGGAGATTAAAATGACAGGTGACACTTCTCTTTGATAAACCAGGCACCTAGGGTAAAAAAATGTTTACTTTGAGTTTTCTTTTCAATAAGAAGAATATGCTGAGTCACAGGGTTTTGGAAAATAAAGAGTGGTTAAGGGTTTTGCTTAAATGGCTGGGAATAAAAACAGTTACATTTCTGGTATAGCTTAAAATGTAATCCTGTAATGTTTGAGACTTTTTTTCGATGCAGTTTTAAAGAACCATCTTTACTCAGGACATAATTTTTAAAAAAAAATCAGAGTTAGCAAAGATATAGAGGCAATTTACAGTTTGGGCAAATCTTTAGAGAGGACCTGAGGAGTTGCTGTGTAAGGACCATTTGAAAAGCCAATCATTAGCCCAAATTATTGGAGGAAGATCAGAAAGAAGGGTTTATGTAAGAAATAGGAAAGACAAATCCATAGCTTGTTTACTTGCTAGTAATGCTTAAAATGTGATGTGCCTGATCTTTGTGCCTTAATGGCCCCATCTACCTTGAAACCTTTAGTCCATCTTTCCTGGAATTGGTAAGATCTGAAGTGGGTAGGAGCTAGGTGTGCCTTCAAATAATTTCCTGTTGACTAGAGTAACTCTAGAACTGACCCATACTAACATTGTTCGGTTGTAAACAGAAAGAGTGGAGTGGTGGTAACTAGTTATGCCTTGGGCAAATATGCTAAGCAAAGTAGCTTAGAGACAATAATGGTCCAAAAAGAAATTGCTGGCTCACCTTCTTTTTTAGTGAAATATGATTTAAAATGGCTGAATTTTAGTAGTTGGCTTCCTTGACTGCCAAATACTCTTAGATGTTCTAGCATTTCACCAAGAGTCCAATGGATACTATCTTTCTACTGGCAAGGCCCCTTGATATCAGTTTGCTCATCATTATCATCCAAACCCAGTAATCCTTAGTGTAGCTTCTAAAGGTTTTCATCATCAGGATTTACCACTGTCTCTCTCCTTCTTTCTCTTTTTCTAAACTTTAGCCCAGCCATAGAGGATGATTTGTAGCTTCTACGACATGCTGTCTTTGCTCCCAGTGGTTGGAATATTATTTACTTCTCTACTTGCTCATCTTCCTGAACTGTCAACATAGAGCTCCATGTCCTATAGGAAGCATGGCTGGTTGCAGAATGAAGTCAGAGTTAGCTGTCTGTACTATGTGTTCCAGATAGTTTTCTGTGTTTTATAATAGCATTTATTGCAATATATAACGTGCTGTCTTCCTATTTCTCTCCTTCTAGATCATGAGTAACTTGAGGAGAGAGGCCATGTTTATACACAGCACCAAATACATGACTTGACATAGTGTCTGAATCAGTAGGTACCCAGTAGGTTGAGAGAATAAACGAATATATGAATTATAAGTGCCTTGTATAATGGATATACAATATGTACATGCTAAATAAATGTTTTCAAATGAGTTATTTTTTAATAAAACAAGCTCTTCAATACTATTTTAAATTTTATCTTTAATTTTAAAGAAGCTTTAGATTACATAAATGTTACATTGAAAATATAGGGGATTACCATATACCCCACTTCTTCCCCTCTCCCACTTTCCCCCATTAATAACATCTCTCATTAGTACATTCATTACAATTGATGAATACATATCAAAGCATTGCTACTAACCATGATCTACAGTTTATATTTTGGTTTCCTCTTTGCACTGCACAATTTTATAGGTTTTGGAAAAATGTATAATGGCTTGTATCTGTCATGCAATATCAAGCAGAACAATTCCGGTGTCCCAAAAATGTCCCGTATTACATCTATTCTTCCCTTTCTCTCCCCTCAGAACCTTTGGTGACCACTGTCTTTATATCAATGTTACAAGTTCTTCCATTACTAGAATAATAATAAGTCTGCTTTAGTCCATAGTTGTATTGCCCCCTTATGTATGTTCATTCCTCAGTCTTGAGGATTTTGAAATGGTGATGCCCACTCTGCTTCTAATTGAGAGGGGGCTTAGATCCCATGGAGAAGATGAATGGAACTGTCTTGCTTACAGTTGTAGATACTCTCTCTTTTTGGGGATGAATGTTGTCCATCATCATCCTTTTGTTAATTGTTTTGGGTGAGTCCGATGAACTGAAGAGTAGGTGTTGGCTGCAACTCTGCTGAGATTCAGGGCTCAACTGGCATATAAACAGATGAAAGATTTAAGTCTCTGGGACAGATATTTAATGGGTATAATGCTAATTATAGGTTCAAATGAAAGGGGCAGAAGAACCATGTACAGGAAAATTATAAATGAGTCTAACTCTGATACATTGGGGAGATAAGTTATATATTTCAAGGTAAGGCCCACCAATGGGGTGCCAATTTTCTTGGGTTGTCTGCCCTGCCTATAGTGCCTACATGTCTCTAAAGCACTCAGAAGCACCCCTGCTTGAGGCATTGTTTACTGTGACAGTCAGTGAGTTCCTCCTGAGACAAACAGAAGCATAACCTCTGGAATGACCTCCCAACTTACTTTGAAATCTCTTAGCTGTAAAATATCTTTTGTATTTAATATTTCCCCCTTTTGTTCAAGGTTTTCTTCCAAATGTATCGCTAGTTGATACTTGATTGTAATCCCTCGGTGCCAGGGAGGCTCATCCCCAGGAATCATGTCCCACACTGGGGGGAAGGTAGTGAGTTATATGTGAGTTTATATGCTTAGAGAGAAGCCACATTTGAGCAAAAAGGAGGCTTTCAGGAAGTAACTCTTAGGCAATATACTAGGCTAAATTTCAGTTTCATAGGAAAAGGGTCATAAATACAAACATCTGTATCAAGGACCTGGCATATTGGTCTGTACTACTTCACTAGGCACTGCCCATGTACTCTAGGGATTCTTGCACTCTATTAGAGAATGTAGCAGGACTTACCAGGATGGGAATTCAATATTCCGTCAATTATTCTTTGGGTCTCCAGACACTGAGACAACACCCATGACCACATGAACACATTCCATGGAGGCATGCCCCAGGTGCACCCCTACCCACACATCCCTCTACCGCCTACACCCCACACCAGTGATCCTCCCCTGCCACAGTTGCGACCCTTCTGCAATCCAAAACATCCCCCCAAACAAAGCCAAAAATAATAATAACAATAAAGTATAAAATTTAAAAAAAAATTTGCCTTGTGCCTTTCATCACTGTATGATCTGTTATATTTTATCTATCTCAACACTACTTTTAATACAAAAGTTTAGAAAGATGTATAGGATTTAATTAGCCACTTTCAAAGGAAGTATCATAAACATAGAGGTCATTAATTCTTGCAATAATTCCTTTTCAATCAACTTCTGGTGATTTTCTTTTTCAAAATGCTTTCAATTCAAATTAATATTAAAATCATTTGGGTGATGTTATAGTGATAAAATAATGCTTTAAATTTAAATAGCTACAAAAAAAGTGTTTTAATAGTACCATTTTCAGACAAAAAATACATACATATGTTTTCTTTATGTGTTTTCCCAAGACATGAAGCCAGGCTCCTGCTACTTCATTCATAATATATTTGAACATTAATAAATGAAAAAGGAATGATGTTTGTTTGTTTACGTGAGAAAGTAAATGTTGAGGCTCAGTATTTTCAGTATACTTGTTCATTGCTATGTACATAATGGCAGTAATTCTTCCTATGTGTCTGAAATACATTTTTGGTTGTGAGATTTGAGGGATAGAATTATAAGTTAGAATAAAGTGTAAGGCATGACCACAGCTGGGGGAAGTTGAGGAAAGTAGTAGAGACAGACAAACTTGAGTTCAAATTCTTACTCCCTTACTTAATAACTCTGAGAGCAGGATCCATTACTTAATCTTCCTGAGGCCTTTTGCCTTTTCAGAAACAGGCTCGGAATGCCACCTAGCTCATGTAGTTGTTAAGAGATTTGAAAGAGGTAATGTGGGGAAAGACATAGCACATTTTCTGGTTCTTAACAAAACACCATTTCTCTGTTAAGCATATATATATGTATTCTTGAGGCAATGTTGCAGAGGTTTTGGAGTCAGACATCCTGGATATAAGGATATAAGAATAAAAATTTCTGATCTGTTAAAGGAAGAACATTTTTATTGAAAAGACTGATTATTTTATATTATCTTGTCAAAGAAGATAAAATTTTTGTTAAGACAAAAATAGATTGGATTTATTACTTAAAAATCTTTGGTTCTCCAATGCCTAGGAAAATTCCAAACAGCAACATAGCATGAGCCCAGAAAGCAGTGAATCAAATAAAAATTGAATTCTACTCAATGGTGTAGTTTGTTGCAATATAATCTATTATGTTAACTTAAAAACATGCATGAAATTTACATGTTCTCTCCATTAGCCTGGGGTTATAAAAAAAATGTGATGTAATTTGTGATTTCAGGGCTATGAATAGAGTTTTAGGGAGGCTTCATTAAAAAAAAAAGGAGTCAGATGGATTAGTAAACCTACTGTATCTCCTAGTGCCTGGTGAGTATCTATGTGTGTGTTTAGTGCTTTTGTAATAAAAAGATGAGTTAAGTCTGAGCCCCTGCCCTTTAACAATAGCGCTTTAGAGACTTTAGAAGAAGTAAAGGAAACTAAAGAAAAGCCCTTTGATTTTTTGACTATGGAATGTAGTTATAAAATAAAGTGAAATGTAGAAAGTCCACTAACAGGATTCGTTTCACTATTTCAGTCAATCTCTGTTGAATCTTTGAGCAAAACTGGTTGAGCAGCTTATATGACAGCCCTCCAAGCAAATGGAAAATTTCCCAAGCTCATGCTGGTTAGGAAACAGAAGGCCTCTTTTAAAACAGTGCAGAACTTAGCAGTTTGGGTTTCATTGAACTGGTTTAGTGGTTTCAACTTATATAACTTCCATATGGAAACTTAAGGGGAGCCGGGAAACTAAACCCTCCTATTGTACCACCTGAGGCCTGCTGCGGTTTCAGGAATCTGTTTAAATTGCCCAGGACGCTGAAGATTATTTTTTTCTCTGAAAAACTAGATTTCCTTCCAAAAACTGACAAAATCATGAAAAACAAACTTATAAATATTGATTTATAATGGCGGTGAGAGGAGGAAATTCAGTTTAATCACTTTGCAAAGTGCAGGATCACTTGGAACTGGTTCACCTAAAAAGGCAGCAAAGGTTCCAAACAGAATCAAAACCAAAGGGGGCGACATAATTGTGTTCTGTTGTGAAACATATATGGATGGGACAGTAATTTTGGTTTTCTTTTGAAATAGTCTAGAAGTGAATGAGATAAGTAGGTTGAGCATGATGAATTAGAGATACCTATGTAACATGATTAGCAAGGAGTGAGGATCAGTCTGAAATTAAAGAAAAAAAAATCTCTCTTGGTTATGGGAGAATCCTTGAGGGTCTGCTATTTGCCAAGTATTATGCTAAGCTTCCTACATGCCATTTCTCATCTAATTTTCTCACACTATTGAGGAGAGGTAGGGCCAGGATCAAATCCCAGGTTTGTCTTAACCCTTTCCAACACACCACACTGTTTTGTTGAGGAGTTTATAATTTATCTCTTAATTGCATCTCTTAATTTATCCCTTAATTTCAATATTGCAAGGAGCTATCCTCAAAATTTTGACAGCAGATTTTTGACATTATTGTATTAAAAACCTTTACATGAATAAAAGATTTGATTACTCCTTTGAGCAAGTTTCTATGTGGTCCTGTATCTGTTGTGAAAGGAAAATGCTGATATCTTAGAGAAAAACAATGAACTATTTGCTGGTTGATCAGTGTTTCCATCTGCTGATTTAGGACTCCTATACTTTAGGTTGCCTTAGCAGAGGTATCACTAATTTGACTTTTTTTTTTCATAAAAGTTTGGAAGATTGGCTACATCTTTAATGAGATAAACATTTCTGGACTCAGAATAGGCAGAAGAATTTGAGAAACCCTGTATAGTCAAAATTGAGATGTTCAACACATTACATTATATTTATTTTATGCCTCATGAGATATAAATGAGGTATTCCACATAACTAAAATTTCCAATCACTTGAATTTTAACTCTATGAGGGAGAGATTTTATTTTTACAATTTTGAATAAAGATCTCTTTAAAAATATTCCATACTTCCCTGTATTGTATGATCATGTCCTGAATAAAATATTATCTTTCCTTGAATCTGGGTCATCATTATAAACATCAGTTATTAAAATATTCTATTAACTGCCACTAATGCAATTTGTATGAAACATAAACTTGAGTAAAAACTGGTCCTACATTTAAAAAACAAGAACCTAAATGACCCATTTGTTTGTCAATGACATTTTAAAGTCTCTTACTACTGGAGTAAAATAGCCAACCAATATATGTTTTTGATGCACCTGTACTTTAATTACAACCACATGGCATAGATGAAGCTCCTACTGAGTGCATAATCATTTTCTCTATATAGAGCTTTAACTCAGGCTTATGATTCTTCCAGACCAATGTTTATTCTCCTTTAACTTTTTTCCTTCAATTTAGAATCCTAAAATAGTACTTGGTCGCCAAATGTCTGCTCTGTTCTAAAGCCCAGTCTAACTCTCTTAACTCCCCAGAGCCTGTGGTGTTTCCCAAAGAGAATGTATCCATAGTTAGAGAGATGGTCAATGTCCCCAAGATTCCTCAAATACCTCCTCCTAGTATTTTTTACTGCAATGATTCTCATTACTAATTTCTCCTGCTAAAATATTTTCCTGACCTGTATCTCCTATTTTCAAGTTTGTATCTGGAAGTTCATTTAGCCTTGATAACATGCCTACTGTACAGCAAATACTCTCTTAGGTGCTGCAGCCACAAAGATGGCTAAGACTTACACACTCCACTCTCAAGAATCTCAGAGTAGTGGACAGGGGCAAAAAGGTGTACTACGTATGGATTGTTATGAAAGGATATATACAAGATTCAGTCTAAGAGGAGATGGTCTTGATGAGTGAATAAGAGTCTAAGAAAATGAGAATGAGAATATCAAGCAGAGGGATAAGAGATGTGAAAATTGTGTAGTGTTCACGAAATTATCTGAAGTTAAATAATGCTGAGCATAGAAGTGAGGGGGATGGCTGATAGAAGGAGAGTTGGCTGTAGAATATCACAAAAGTGGCTATAAGCCATGCTAGGGAGCTAGATTTGATTTATACATGATGGAGTGCTTCTGGAGTATTTTTATTTTAGATATAAGTCATTCTCTAGCAGCAGTACAAAAGAGGCATTTGAAAGAGGCAAAACTGGAGGGAGAGAAACCAGTTATGAAGTGATTGTAAATGGTCCAAGCTAGATATGATGAAGAATTGGGGTAGGTCCATGGTGGTAAAAATGGAGGAGGCAAGAGTTTAAAAAAAATACTTATTAATGTCTTATATGATATGAAGAGTTCTAAATGCTTACACTGAACAACAGGAACAAATCTAGGTTTTGTGAGACCTGGACCTCATACAATTTAAGAAAAAGAGTACAAAATTATGAATTCAAAATTAGGTACAAAACTAAATATTTATTTAAAACAAGAAAAGAAACCATAGAGTTAGACATTTTGAGAATATAACAAAAGCCACAAACTTTACAAAATTCAGGAATAGAAATACATATCATAAAACACAAACCAGGTGTATAGCCACCTCCATGTCCTTTAGCCAGATCTGAAAAATGCCTGTACATATTCTAATATCTCCCAACATAAAGAAATATGACAGAGATGGAATCAGAGTGGAACTGTTTGCAGTTAAAATATTTTATTTTTACAAATTATACAAAAGCTTAAGACCATTGCTACAGTACCTCTGAGGGCATTTGAAAGGGACCTGTGTAAGGAAGGGGACCTCAGGCTTAATTTTCATTAGCTTCACCATAAATCTGTCTCTGTCTAGCAGGCAGTAAACTGTAAGCATTGGAAGGTCAGTGTTGAGGCCAGAGCCGGTGCTCGGGATGTATGGATCCTTACCACATATATAAGTGTTAAAACCAAGAGAGTGGATTTATAAGGACTGCAGAAACTTCTGACATCAACTGCAAATGACTGCAGTAACTAAAACACTATCAACAGAAACTCAATTCAATTCTGCCTCTACTTGGAGCTAGGCCAGACTCCACAGGTTAAGGGCAATCCTTTACAAGGTCGTCCTTCAGATACCAGTAACTAGTCCTGGGGCCCAGGCCACCCACACTTCTGACTACCCAGCTACAAATGCAGGAGTTCCTACCACCCTCTTGGGATTGATAATTAGCTGGAAGGACTCACAGAACTCAAGGAAATTGTTATACTTACAATTATAGTTTTCTTATAGTAAAAGAATACAAACAAAAAGAAACCAAAAGAAGAGATGCATTCAGTCTCAAATGCAAGCACCCAGCACAGATGTATCTTGTCAATTGTGGTAGCTCACGCCAGCTTCATGCATCCAGAATTTATATGGGGTTTCATAATACAGGCATAATTGGTGGAATAAATGCCCAGATGGTTGAACTCAATCTCCAGCCTCCTTTCCCTTCCTGGAAGATTGGGCTAATAAGAGCTTGCTCAAAGCACCGGACTTCCTAATCACATAGTAGGTTTTTCTGGTGTGGCCTGCCCCCTATTCTAAGACTACCTGTGGTTGTCCCCACCCTCTCATTTTGTTAGCATATGAGGCCCATCATTAATAACAAAAGCAATCCTATTACAGTTGATTCCAAGGATGTAGATGTTACCTCCCAAGAACGAGGGACAAAGACAAGCCAAGTTCTTTATTATATTATAGGATGTGAATGAGCAGTGAAGGCATATGAAATGGGAAGAGCAGGGACCATGAGGGGAACTGTGGGGAACTAAAGGTTCTATGAGGGAAGGGCATTGAAGGAGTCTGAGACAGAATGATCAGGGAGGTGGGAAGAGAATCAGGAGAGCAGGGCACATAACAGAACCTTTCGTTCTTGGTGGAAAACTGAGCAATCCTATCTGATGGGTAAGCAGCACAGATATAGACTATTTTTGTTCATTCTTATCTGCATAAAATACTTTCATTTTTTCAATAACAAGATTCTGAATTATCATGAATTCATGTTTTTGGCTTTAAGAGTAGAATGATGACTATAGTTGCTGAGAGGAGTGAGGAAGGCTAGCTAATAAGGGAAATATTTTGTAACATTGCCTTATCCCTTCTCTAGGATTTATTCCTTGTACCTTTTTGGTAAAGTGCTCCACAGTATTCAGACAGAGGGCTCTGGCATAGTCTTTCAGAACCAAAAAACCCAAATTCAGAAGCCTATAATGAGTCAATGCAGGTAAACTTCTCTAAACTTTTATTTCTTTTTTATCCAAATTTTAGCCACTTTATCTTATCAGCAGAAAAAAAACAGCAAAACCAAGAATAAATAAGATTTTATTGGTTGTTTTCATAACATCACATTTTTCTAAGAATAACTAAAACTGCAGCCAACAATATCATCATGCAGATCAGTGTTAGGATAGAATGGACAATGAGAACTTTAAAAGTCTTTAAGAACTTTATACAATTCCCAAATATGTAAGTAGATTACACATTTAATTTCTCCTTCATATTTTCTGTTTTAGAAAGATACTATTTACCACAAAGAAACTTCAGCAGTACTGGAAGAAAACTATTTTTCTAGTAATTTTACAAGAACCTAGGATTCTCAATGGAATCAAATTATCTTCCTCTTAACATTATCGCTACCTTAATATAATTACACGCTTTTTGGAATATTAATATCCAGACCTTAAGATAATATTAATTTCAACAATGAGGGTGATTCCTTAAAATTCCTTTGTTCTGTATACCAATATCCCAAATCCTTGTGACTGACCTGGTATGCTACCCCACCCCCATCCATCCTATTCAGCCCCTTAATGTTTATTAATGAAAGAACCTGTGTTCAGCTCTACCCCAATTATTCATTGGCACCCCGATGTTATAAAATATTAGAATTTCTGCAGATCAGGGAGACAGTTTTGGGCCATGAGGCCACTGGGCTCCATTGCTTGTACAACCAATAAAACCCTTTCTCTCTTTGAAACCCCATCCGAAGGAGGAAATCTGCTTTTGCTCAGTATCAGATGGGCTCTGAAGATGATTGAGCAATTGTCATGTCTACCTCTTTTCTATTTGAGGAGATCAAGGAAATGCTGTTGTTAACTTAGGGTTTCATTGAACATGATTTATAATAATCTACTTTGCTGAAAAAATCTTTGACCTCGTCTACTTTTGGTGGTACAAGTTCAGACCCCTTGAAGAGGAAGATTGTAAATACCAATTAAATAAATTCTACCCCAACATCAGCTGTCCTGATGGACAAGCCAAGGAAAGTGTTGCTTGTTTACTTATCATTCCGTGATATTCTTAATACTGGTGATGGCCATGTGTGGGTGTGAATAGAGCTAAGGGTCTGTTAAGGCACCACTTGTATTTATGAGTAAACTTTTTCTCAGGAGCCACCCCCATGCTCCAAGGCTTTTGGATGAGCCATTTCCTGACAGTTAAGGAGCAATCAACTCTACCATCCTCCTACATAGCAATGAATAATCTTTTCTGTAGTCAATAATACAAACTCCCATGACTGTATCCTCTTATGACTTGAAAGATAGTGGTGAAGAATCTTGACTAGATATTATTTGATTTGGGAGCATAGAATGATATGAATATGGTATTCAATATGCTTTTTAATAATTATCTGGAAAGTGTTACTATCTGTTAAACATGATTTATGCTACCAAGGAAATAGTGAAGGGGAAATAAACCATGGAATTCATGGAAGTTAACTGATGAAAGGAACAATATGATTGTCTAGTCCAGCTCCTTTAAATTAGAGTTACGGAAGCTGAGGCCAAGTAGAGTTAAACAACTTGCTCAAGATCACACAGTTGAGAAGCAGCAGTTTTACTGGAATAGGCTTCTCACTCACAGCCCAGTGCTCTTCATTCTCAAATATTTATACCTAATGATATATTTGAAAATGTCTGAATAGTTTTGGTGAGGAGGCTATTTGAGATTACTTCCTTTTCATTTGATATATCAGAGGATACATATGAAGCCTTTTAAAATATCAATAAGGCAGTGATGAAATAAAGGTGAGAATAAGTGTACATTCCATCCTTTCTGAGTTACATTATTGTGGAAAGGAAAAAAATCCCCAACCAGTTAGCTCTAGGTCTTTCTTGAATCTATCTACTACAATTGCCATGGTAATTTATTGGGCCTCTGGACTGTGGAACAGTCACTAAATTCTTCATCTACCATATTTGAATTTTAAAACTTTAAAAATTAGTTACTCATTATTTTGAGAGTGGAAAGAGAATAAAGCAATCAAGTTTTACTCCAAATTCTGCTGTGAACCTGAAGCCTGATCAGGAGCAATCACGTCATCACACTACCTCAGTTTTCTCACATGTAAAATTGGAGGGCTGGTGGTTGCACTCTTAATGACATCTGAAATTCCTTTCAGTTATTTTGAATGAGAAAGCTACATGTCCCTGAATGTTACAACTATCAGTTAACCTCATGTGTCCCATACATTTGCAATGCTTGGTTGTTGGATGAAGGACAAGGGTGGGAGCTTGGCATCTGTGTTTGTATTGTCAGCTGAGAGGTTTTAAAACAGGAGTAATATGGTTTGAGTAGCAAAACCGGCTTCTCAGAATATCTCACCAAATAATGAGAGGACACTGAAAGGAATTCCGAGTAAGAGCTGGGATATTTTTGGAGGGTTTTTAACTAGGCCAACATTTTGTATTTAAAAAACATAAAAATTCTATGGATTATCATTAATAGTATAATTATTAATATTATTTCATCAGTTGTAACAAAGCTACCACATGTTAATGTGGTAGTTTGAAGCTCTTTGTACCCCAGAAAAACATGTACTTAAATCTAATCCATTTCTGTGTGTGAACTCATTGTAAGTAGGACCTTTTTATGAGGCTGCTTCAGTTAAGGTGTGACCCAATTCATTCAGGATGGGACTTAATCCTACTACTGGAATCCTTTATAAATGGAATGGGGAGAGAGAGAGAGAGAGAGAGAGAGAGAGAGAGAGAGAGAACGAGAGAGAGCGAGAGAACGAGTGAGAGAGAGCGCGCCACTGAAGCAAGAAGCTGAAAGCAATGAAAGCTGAAAGAGAAGGGAGATAGCAGCATATGTGCATGCCATGTGGCAGAGGAGCCAAGGTCCACTGACAGCTGGTCTTCAGGAAGAAAGCATCGCCGTGATGGTGCCTTGATTGGGACAGTCTCACAGTCTCAAACTGTAAACTAATAAATTCCCATTGTTTAAAGGCAACCCATTTCATGGTAACTACTTTGAGAAGCCTAGAAAACTAAAATAATTATTAATCGAGAAAACTGTGTGTGTGTGTGGGAGGGGAGTTGGTGATATATGGGAATTCTGTACTTCCTGCATGATTTTCCTGTAAACTTAATTCTTTAATAAAAAAAGTGAGAAAAAAAAAAAAAAAGAGAAAGTGGCAATTCATCTGGAAGCATCTCTCTCTTCCTTTGCAATAATGGTGTTCCTTCAAATCCTCAGGTCTTAGATTTAAGGCCTGAGAAACAAGGCTGTTCCAAGGGGATCTGAGGACATTGAGGGGTATGCATTGGCATTTATGCTGCCAAGATGGAACTTCATCTTACGTGTGGTTATACCATGATGATCTCGCTTATCAAAAATAAATTTTATTTTTCCATGCTAAAATAATAAAAAATAAATACACGTAATTAAAATATAGCAGATTTGTATTAAAATTATGTTGGCACGATGTTTTCTAAAACTGGATCAGATAACCATGGGCTTACCGATAACTGATAACTCTTTAAGGGAATAGAGCATGAAATTAGAATAATAGGGCCTCACTCATGCTCATTTGCAAAATGGGCCTTCTTGAAAGTATTTAAAATAGGGTCAATAAATCTGGACGATATCGGGTTGATTCTGTGATGTCAAGAGGTTGATTTCAGAATTTCTTGGCCTTAGTATTCCACCTTTGTGTACCTCCTCAAAATGTCTTTTACTTTCTTTTGCAGAAATATAAGTTGGAGCCCTGAGTTACTTTTTGCCTTAGGGAAGGAAAAATATATTTAAGTTTCCCATACTGATGCTAGGGATTAATGAAAAGCAGTGTGAAAAACCAACATAGATAAATAAAAATACATTTTAAAATACTCCTAGAAGAATGGTTTGAAAACAAGGTAGATAGGGGGAATAGGCAACAAAAGGTCCCTTTTCTTTAGATTTTTCTGCTTCAGTGCTTCTGTGTACAGACTTAAGGAAATCGAAGTGTCCTCAACAAATGAAATAATATAGCATATTCATTGTTGCTTAATGTAACATTGAGTAACTTTAAAATTTGTTTCCATAAAGCATATACTCAATTGGAAATGTACATTTATTTTTGACATCAATAGAAAATCTGTTATTTGTTACTAATGACTCAGCTGCTCAAATGATCTGTTGTGTCAGTGACCAGTGGTAGGAATAAGGCTCTGTGCAGTATTGTTGTAACCATGACATTAGTGACATCACTTAGTGAAAATAGAATTTGGAACATTTGGGAAACAAAGCAGTAGCTACTTCTGTTTGATCCTGTGAGAACCTAATGAATGCTAAAGAGTATAATGGGCAGTGTTGATTTCTTTACATATATTTAGAAATTTTATGTGTGTGTATGTATGTATGTATGTGTGTGTATATATATATACACACACACATACAGAGAGACATATATACATACAGAACATGCACAGAAACATGTTTTATTTAAATTTTCCATCTAGTATATGAGATTCAAAATGCTCTATAGCAGGGCTTGAGCTTGAATTGAAATTCAAAAAAACATTATTCTTGTGGGGACATGTTGGTGCAGGTGTGATATATTTATTAAATAATACACAGTATAGTGTGGACTTAGTAAGGGGCCTGTGGTTTTCACCTGACTGGCAAAGGGGTCCATAGAACAAAAAAGCTCAAGAATCCCTGCTCTATCAACTCTGGGAATTATGCTGACCTTGCATTGTGAAGTCATGCTCTACTTTAAAAGCAATACTTTTAAATTATGCAGCATCCAGACTCAGTGGGGCCAAGAACCATCACATTGATTCTAAGTTACACCTTTGCTACAAAAGCTCTCTTCTGTTTTTCCTGTCTTAACTTCACCAATTAAAAATGATGAAAGGGAGAGTATCCTGCATGGCTTTGTCAGTCTGCTGTAGGGAGAGCCAGGAGCCAAGAATCTCTATTCCTATGCAAATGCCGCTTCTGTCCTGAGCAGGCAAAGGAGAAACAATACTGAGAACTGGAAAAACAATGGGAAGAAGGGGTGCCTTAAATGAGAACAGAGGGAACTACAAATGAAGCACTGCATTGAAAACGTTGAGAAAAGAACAGCATTTGAAACTCACGAAGTAAATGTAAGCGACAGTATCCCAACTTGGATGGAGACTGCAGAGAAATGATGATGTCTCAATTTTTGAAAATTATTTATTTTTTCTATGCTAAGTGCATCCTATCTTTTTCTTTCTGCAACTACTTCTTGAATCTTGAAGTTTTTTTTTTTAACAAATCGATTTTATTGATACATATTAATAAAGCATACATTTTATATGCAAAGTGTACAATGATCTGAAGTTGTTTTTTTTAAATTAAATTTGAGAGAAAACAAAATAAAGAAAATATTGAACTTTTTGATAGAATATGAATTTGAATCCTGAGCTCTTTACTTTCCAGTCTTGGAATTAATGTCAAGTCACTTGACCTTAACTTAAAATAGGGAAAATAATACCAACCTCATATGTTATTGGGCTGGTATATAAGATAATCAAATGCAAAATCTGGTCCATGGAGAGAGCATTTATAACTGGGGAATAAGATTATGAAATAGAATCCAAAAGTATAAATCATTCATTTAAGCATTTGAGGATGAAAAGAAAATGGAAAGTTTTTTCTTCACCTTCTCCAAAAAAAGAGGAATGGCTTTTTCATGTTTGAAGATGGTGGATAGAAGTAGAAATCATTTATTATACAGATATAAATACATAACTGGATGATAATTCAAAAGCTGAAAAAACAAAATGTTATTAAAATGTTTCTTTTGACCTTCAAAAAACATTAATAGGTTTAATATTATTCAGTAAAATATTGTATGTAAAATAAATTTCACTAAAATAATATTTCAATAAAATAAATTTCAGTAAAATATACTAATTTTGCTAAATTGTCAAAGTAAAATTTTATTTTAATCATCTCTTTGTGTTGTGAATAGAATATGAAAGGTGATATGAAATTTGACATATTTCTAGAAATGTTTATCTATAGATTAATATCATTCCTGGACAAGGTGATATGCCACTCAGATACTCCTTCAAGGAAAGACTTGCCCCAGCTACTGCCTCCTCTCCCATGGTCACGCTTTTTCCAGAGCACTGTTCAAGGTTGAAGGAGGTGTAAAGATCCAGACATTTAGGTCCAATGTGGGACAATAATGATGCCTTCTGGAATTATCAAGATGGTGGTGGGGCCTGCACTGCAGTGCAACTTCTCTTTCTGCTAATCCTGTTTCCATCCTCTCCCTTCCACAGGTGTTTAGCTCAAGGGCACCCCTTAATAAACATCTGGCACTTCTAAACTTCAACTCAAGGTCTGTTTTTCTGAGAACTCAATCAGCATATGTACCTATTTCTATTGCAAGTAAATTCTCATATGGATAAACTAAATTTTTTTCCATTTGAAATGTACATACAAGTTAGAAAGTCAATCTTCAAATATATGCATACCATCAAATTATCTATTGTATTCATTAAGAATTCACAAAGAAAGGCAGTTTTTATGTTTTATATGCAGAACCTTAGCTATTGAAGAGTTCTGAAGAAATGCCTATAATCACAGGGTTCAAGGAGACCCTAAGAATTCAATCAAACCCACTTTTGTAACATAGGAAGCTGATTCCCAGAGCGACAAAAGGATACGCCTAAGGACATGCCAGAGGTTAGAGCAGAAAATTGGCTTACATGGTAGAACCAGAGGAGGTAGAGCTCTTATTTCCTCCTTGTTCTTTTAACTCAGTTTCTACTCTCTTTTCCCAAGTCACAGCTGTTTCCCAGAACTATGAAATCCAGTTTAGAAAAATGGCTGGAGGTATGGGGGCAGGGGTGGGTGAAGAAGCTGGAGTTATAAAAGGGCACATATAGCTCTTGTAATTCTGTCAGCTCCTAACTGTGCTTAAAAGTTATAAAATTAGATAATGCTTTCTGGAACCCTATGGCACTAAATGCTTCTCCAGGTTGAAGTGAAAATTAGCCAGGCTTCCTCTGAGAATCCAGGAGGCAGGCTGAGGGAGGGTTTCCTCATCTCATATTCAGGAATACACATTTGTACCTTTCTTTCATGAGTAAAGGACTTGTATTCAGTATTTCTTAGAAGACTCAATAAAATGCCATTATGAGTATTGCAGAAATGTATTTCAGTCCTGTTTTAGCCTTGGCAGTGTGGGGAGTGTGGGGAGACGATATACTTACTGCAAAATATGTTCTACAGTGTATAGGCTGGATTTATTCTGTATTTATCTCATACCTAAGCATCTATTTAAGTAGTTGAGATCCTTTTATCCTAATTAATTGCCTTAATAATATTTTTATAACTCTTTAGCACATGTAAAGATGCTTTCACATATATACATTAAATGTTTGTTGGATAAACGATACTGTTCATATATTCAGACATTAGAGAAGAGAGTCTTATAATAATCTCATTATATAAAACTCTATAAAGTAGATATTATCATCTCAATTTTCAGATAAGAAATCTAAGGTTCTGCAAGTTTAAGTTATAACTACTTGCACTTACTAAGTGTTTATTATGTCCTCAACATGCACTAAGAGCTTTACACATATTAATTATTTATTTCTCAAAACAGTCCAAATAAAGTTGGCAATGTTATTATTGCTGTCATTTTACAGATGAGTAAACTGGGACACAGACAGATGTGGCCAAGGAGAATGGGTAGGAGTAGGATTCAGGTCCAGGTAGGGTGACCAACCATCCTGGTTTGTCCAAGACTGAAGGGTTTTCCAGGGCACAGGACTCTGAGTGCTAAAACTGTGACAGTCCTAGGCAAACAGGACCAGTTGATCACTGTAGACTCAGGTTGCCTGTTTAAGAGCCCACATACTTACGCACTTAGCTAGTCTGTCTCTCAAGTTGAAGGTGGTGAAGCCAGGGTTTGAATGCTCATCTGGTTGACACTGAAGCTCGTGCTCTTATATTTCCATGGATTGTATTTTGGTATAAATATATCACAAAAAAGTTCATGATTTACTAACTTCTGATGCATTTGGATAGGTGATCATATGCCAAAGCCTTATAAATCTGTTTAGACAAGAACATACATTCAGATATCTGTTATGTTTCTTGATGGGCTTCATCTCATTTGACAGCAGGCCATTTATTTTCCCTACATTTTAGCTTAAGCCTAGTCCCCTTTTCCTGTGAAGCACAATGGACTTGTACTGTTGACTGATGCCTTATTTCCCCCTCTTCCATGGGTCCCTTGAGTGATATCTTTCTCATACATAGGCTACTTCAACTTCACTTTCAGTATCCACAGGGGCCTCAGCGTCCTCTTCTATCATGCTTCCTCTTCAGCCACCTTCTGAAGTATTATTGTTTCCCTTCTCACTCCTTCTCCCCGCCCCCCAACCTTAGTCAGTTTCCTGGCATCTTTCTGTAATCTAGTACTAATTAAAATGCCATAGGATTTGACAGATGAGAGAGAGATATATTTAGACTAGTATCATGGACACTTTCATAGAGAACATGTTAATTGAACTGAGTTTTGAGGGGTGCAAAGGATTTAGATGACCATCAGTAAAATCAACGGCTTGATTTTGCTGATGTTGATTTGTAGGGGAGATTACAAAAATATTAAATTAGTTTTTTTGTTGTTGTTGCATAACCTTAACCATAAGTAATTTCACCACCAGCTACCTTTATTAACAGTTTTTAAAGTCTCTGTGTTTGAAGGTAGTATTTAATAAATGCCTGGATGCTTACAGTATTTAATTATGTTGGAAGTTGGTTTAGCATTGTAAAGAGCACACTTGTAATGCCAGGTGAGTAACTTTTGGCTAGCACTGACTTAAATTCTTTGAATCTCAGTTATCTTTCTGTTAGCAATAACTATCTTAGTAGGGATGTTGTAAGGATAAAAATAAGATAAAGTGCTTATTAATAGAATAGCTAGTTTGGTGCCTGGCACATAGTAGCTGTTATTCATCATAGCCAAAGAATCATTATTATGTTCATGAATAAAAGCACATAAAAAAGCAACTGATTTTATACTTCTTTCAGTACTCTGATAAGATATCAAATACATGGGGAAAGACGATTGTGGTTGGTTCTCTTGGTCAGGAATAAGAAGTTATTTTTGAATTCATCCCACTCTTTCCCTCTATAGCAACGCCTTCTTTGTCTGGATTGGGATTTATGTAGGTGCTCTCCCTCTGTTACTCAGAACTGAATATTTAACTCTTTAAAGCATACTTTTTCACATAAATATGATGATGGCAAATCTGAACATTGACAACATAAAATTTTGAGATATAAAATAAAACATTCACAGTAAACCCTGAAAAACTTCTGCCATTTAAATATGTCCATGTGTTAGGTTGTTGCTAGTGAGGTAGACTGGGAGTTTGTTGTTGTTGAATATTTTGTTCACAAAAAGGTAGCTATCAGAAATGTTTCATTGCACAGCATTGTTTGTATTAATATTTCAACAGAGCTATTGCTTTTTGTAAATATAAATGTGCATATCTTTTTCTGGCTGCAGTTCCCCTAGGACAATGTAATAAGGGCAAAATAGATTTTATTTGTATTTTCCTCATGATTGATGCAATTTCAAAAATTGGATATATTTTATAATCTGATAAGTAGTAATTTTTTCTGATTCCTTTTGCACAGTGATTTTCAGACATATGGGTCCTCCGAAGGCAGTAAGGAGGAGATAGCTAGGGGAAAATAACTAGAATTTTTCATTTCAATTTAAATTCCTATTGGGATGCAACTTCTTTTCATTTAGACCTTGGTCTAGTACCTCAAATGTGTATAACCTTAAGTGTTATACTTAAGACTCCTGTCCTGGCTGTGATCAGAAGGACGTGTAACTATGGAAGATGGTCAGAGAAATGCTTTGAAGATGGTGGAAGGTATCCACCGGCCAAGGAATGTAAGAAGCATCAAAGCAAGAAAAAGCGGGGAAACAGATTCTTCAATAGAGCCTCCAGAAAGGAATGCAGCCCTTCTGATACCTTAATTTTAGCCCAATGATACCCATATCAGACTTATGACCTACAGAACTGAAGGATAATAAATTTGAGATCTTTTAAGCCACTAAGTTTGTGATGGTTTGTTACAGCAGCAATCAAAAAGTAATACCAACCATGGACATATTTCATATTACCTTGGGGGAGATAAACATATTTTTGTGATTTGAATTTATGTGTATTAACCTCTACCATTATCTTTTACTAATATATGCTTAAATTACTATCCCTTACCTAAGGCAAAATTGTTTATAGGAGCTCCCCCAGCCCCAATTTGTTGCATCATTGAACATACATAGAAGGAATGCCATCCTTTACTTAATTAATATTTACTGAGCTTTTGTATACTGGACACTATGTATTGAGGAACTTTGTTTATTGTCAGAGATATGTTCCCTCAGTCAATTATTGCAACACTAGTTAAGAATAATTCAGCCAGAGTTTTCCCCCTTTTGGACTGCAAAATTTCCTTTGTTTCCACTCAGCATTGTTCCAGCATTATGATGACATAAACAGTTTTTAAAGTGCTGAAGCTATTTTCAAGCTAATACATACATGCTCACACATTTTAAGATTTCCTCATATAATATGAAATCAGGAGAGGGCTAATTTTATTTTTTTTTATCACATTGTTTATAAGATATCTCTGACAGTGAAACCCTCTAGCATTTAAAACAATTTCTGGCCAAAACAGCAGGAAGCAAGGTAAAAGCCCAAATAGAATTCTAAGTCTAAACACACATTTGGAATCCAACCTTGCCTTCAGAAGCAGTTTCTTTTTTTAGGAAGTTCTTCTGTGAAAACTAAATCATAAATGACAGATCTGCCAAGATTAATTCTTTAACTAACTATGGCAGAGGATGCTTCATGAATACCAACCGTCCTTATTTGATTCAAATGGGAGTACCGCCAATAACTTTTATCATGTGTTCCTCAATCTGGCTTCATTTGTCACAGTGTACTAAAAATTTGGGAGTACACTTTGTAGGACTAATGGACATAAGACTCTTTCACCAACGTTCTTGACTATATCTTCTCTTTAAGTATTATACAAAAGTATAATACTTAAAAAAAAAAAAGACATGAGGCCTAAAATTTGAAAAGTTTTTCTCTTGCTATAAAATTCACTTGCTATAAAACTGGTATTTGAAATATATAAAGCATTATCTATCTTTTTTTTCCTGAAAGAGTGTTCAGTAAAATGTAGCACTCTATTTGGGCTTTCCAATATGGTAGCTACTAGTCACATAAATGTACTTGAACTCAATAGTCCAAATTGAGATGTGCTATAAGTGTAAAATACAAACCAGATTATGAAGACTTAGTATAAAAGAATAAAAGACTACATAACATCTTGGAATAATTTTGTTAATAATGATCCCATGTTTAAATGATAATATTTTGGATATATTTCATTAAATAAAAATATTATTAAAATTATTTTACATGTTTATTTTTACTTTTTAATGTGGCTATTGGAAAATTTAAAATCTTATATGTGCTTCACTTTTGTGGCTCACATTATATTTCCTTTGGACAGTGCTGCATTGGTTGATTAAATCAGTCATTCCACTTGTAGGAAAATATAGAAAAAAACATTTGTATTCTGAAATGCTAAATATGAGATCAGGGTCTCTTGCTTTGTGAGTCTACTCTAGCTTGACCCCTCCCTTCTTCCTGAACCTGGGATTACAAAGGGATACCTCTTTGTTAAGAGAGAGATTAATATGTATAATAAGTATAAGAAAAAGATCAGAGCATCATTGATATGCAATCAAAAGAGTTCAACACAGCTGAGGGAGAGAAGTGGGCAGCATAGTCTGTCAATAATAAATAGGTATTTATTATTTTTCACAGGATTTCTAGAACCTGCCACTTAAAAATGAGAAGTAGCCTGTTTTTTTTTTTTTTTTTTTTGTTGTTGTTGTTGTTGTTGATTTACCAGATAAGAGTAAATAGGATCTAGAGCAATAAATATGAACCCAGGAGAATGTCAGATCTTAACTTTTTTTAAGTGGATAGGAAAGAACTGGATAGGATTAAATATTGTAATTTCACACTGTCCTCAGGCTAAATAGTGACAACTTGATAGGTGATAGACTTTATCATTTTATTTTAATACTGTTATTTAGACCATGGGGTTGTGATTATCCCAGTGCTTAAGCTTTCTAATGAAGCAATCAAAGGTCCGATGTCTCCTGGACAGGAGTTTAGACTATTATCCTACTAAGAGTAAAGATTTCTTGGTCATAAAGAACAGGATGGAGACAGTATGATCATCTATAAAATGGGCATCGTATGAGGAAGTTGGCTCATAACGTTTCTAAGACCTTGTCCAGTTCTAAGATTTTGTTTTTCTTTTGTTTCAAGACCTTGTGGCAGTGTTGTGAACTACACTCAATGTGGGGAATTGATAAAGGGTAATATTATTACCATCTAATGTGCTGAATCTTATTATTTTGTTTAAGCTGAGGCACCAGAAGAAACTGTTAGCTCTATGTTAGCAAAAAGGGAAAAGTTTTCAGTATCCTCTTACTGCTCATGAACATCTGTTTTAGAAATTCTTAATTATCTCCAGGGAGAGAGCGAGACATAATAGTGAGGTTCATACTGAAACAGTTTAAAAGTGATCACACTTCATTCCCCAAATGTCTTTGCTTGTTTTAGGAGCAGAGGAGGGGGTTTCTTATTCATCCAATTTGCAAAATGTTGAATATTTTAGCAATTTTAACATTAGAAAATGGCTAATATTCTATTTCCTGAGCTGTACCTAAGAAGCCTATGGAAAACAGAATTTTTCTCAAGCAACCAAACTGAAAGCCTATAATATCATGTTTAAAATGTAAAGCAGGGGATGCTATGGGCTTCTTTACAAACGGCACTTTTATACTCCATAAATAAACTTCTGGGTGCTTATCACAGAAACTGTGGTAGCTATAGCACCTAACTAAATGGTCCTCCATCCATCAATGTCATGGAGGGGTTTTGGAAGATGATTTTGAAGATTCACTGTCTTTAGTTTGAGGGGAGACAATTTAGAGGATCTGTATAGGCTCTGCCAATATTCAAAGCACTCTCAGATGAGAATCTACAACTGCAAGCGAGTCCTATCCATTGGCTGTATGGGGTCGAAGCCCCCTCTCAATTAGAGGTGGAGTGGACACCATCCCAGATTCCTCAGGATTGGGAAATGAACTATGGACTAGAGTAGACTTACTAGTATACTACTATAGACTTGTGATTCTAACAATGGAAGAAATCACAACATTGATGTGGAGGCAGTGGCCACTGAAGGCTCTGGGGGCAAGGAGAGGGAAAAACAGTTGTATTACGGGGGCTTTTTCAGGACTTGGGAATTGTCCTGAATAACTTTGCAATGACAGATATAGGCCATTATATATCTTCCCATAACCTACAGAATTGTGCAGGAGAGAGTGTAAACTACAATGTAAACTATAATCCATGCTCAGTGGCAATGCCCCAAAATTGGTTTATCAATTGCAATGAATGTACCACACTAATGAAGGATGTTGTTTATGTGGGAGAATGTGGGAGGTCTGGAGAGCGGGGCATATGGGAATCCCTATGTTTCTTGTGTAACATTTGTGTAATCTAAATAGCTTTAAAATTTTTAAAAAATATATTAAAAAAAAAATAAAGCACTCTCAGACGGTAGAGGAAATTAGGCTTGTTCTGCATGACTTCAGATGAGTTAGAAAGAAGAGATGGATGTTCAAAGAAGGATATTTCCTTTAAGTCTATCAAACAGCTTCCTAACAAATAGAAATAACAGTGAAATTGGTGACGTTTAGAGGTTGTGTTCAACTGTGATAGGAACAGAGGCTAGAAGACAGTCATAAAGCATGCTAGAGTGGAATTTCTACTTGGGTAGGAGGTAAGGCAAGCTAACCTTCAAAGACCCTTCAATGTTAAGATTCTAAGAAAAGCAGTAATTGATTTGTCTTATCAGTTTTCTGAAAGAAACTTTCAGTATCTAGAGTACATCATTGCAATTCTAATGAAATGTACTTATGTATTTAAAGCTGTTGACTATTTGTATTATAATTTATTGTAATCTCTTTCATATCCCCTCTTCATTGTAGTTAAGAACATGTGCATATGGAAACTTATATTATAGGCAAGAATATGTATGATGAGTTAATAAAGATTGTAGGTGCTTCTGCAGCCCTCCCACATACAACAAAGCCTAGTAACTGAAAGTTCTGTTGACACAGCTTGTCTCTATGCTGACCTTATTAAAACATTGATCACCTAAGACCTCATGAAGTCCATTTGCATATAGCTGCCTCATAATAGATATTGCTCATATTGTGCTCTAGAGGTTTTGTCAATGAGGTTTAGAAAGACACTAAACTTAAAACCCTCACAAAACTGTAAAGATGAGAATGGTCTTTTGTTTAGTTTGTACTAAACTGGAATGACAAAATGTTAGAGCAAGAGAAGGTGGAAATTATTTCAGTGGTTCTCAACCATGGCTATCCTTTGCAATTGCCTAGAGAATTAAAAAAAAAAAACCCAAAACTTGAAGGACCGCAAGACTGAGAATCACTGTAAACCACCAAGCGATAGTTACAATACAACACACTCACCGTTGCAGACACTGTGTTGACTCAGTGTCTATGAAAGCATCCTAGTTATTGAACTGGCATCCTGGCCAACTTTGTAAAAAACTCCTTACTGTCTTGACCATGCTGTCATACATACTCACAGTCAAATTCTGTCAGGTTCTCAAATGGTGACCTTTCTCTGTTGCCAGCTTGCTAGTCCCTTCTACTTGCAGCAAATTGTACCCTCCTTGAAACTCAATTCCATGGCCTACTCTGCTCAACACTCCATCTAACACAGGGATTCTTAACCTTTTTTGTCCCACAGACCTCTCTGCCAGTCAGGTGAAAACCATGGACCCCCTACTAAGTCCACACTATACTGTGTATTATTTAATAAATATATCACACCCGCACCAACACATACCCATAAGAATAATGTTTTTTTTTTTTTTGAATTTCAATTGAAGCTCACAGACCCATTGTTAAGAACTCCTGATCTAACATACATTTCATCCATTCACTCAACAAATGTTTACCATGTCAGGCATTGTCTTATATTCTGGACATATAGTGGTGAGTAAAAACAAATACAGTTCTAGTTCTCATAAGAACTTACAAACATTAATTAAATAATTAGAACAGATGCAAATTTGAGTCTCTAACAAGTACAAAGATGTTGTACAGCTCTATGAGAAAAGGTAAAAGGCAGATTTGACCTAATCTCTTTTTGAAGAAAGAGGAGGATGAATAGCAAAGAGTGAGAAAGAAGAATATTTCTGACCTTAAAGATTTCACTATAATAATTTGCTCCCTAGTTGTAGCTAAATATAATTTTATACATTGATCAAAACTTAGCTGCATACCTAAGTATGGTTCATATGCCAAAGGATTTTGGTTGAGAATCTAACATTATGAGTTGAAAACTTACAAATGATTAGGTCAGTGATAATATGATTCTTGATAGTGTTAGCCTCTTTAAATTGCACAAATGGTAATGGATAATGGCTTTATAAATGGTCTTGGAATCAGGGATAATAGAAATAATTTTAATAAATAGCTACATTGATATAAGGGCTTCTAGCATTTTTGATATAGTTTTCAAAAAATAGTCAGCCTGCCCTGATATTGAGTTACAAACTTTGGTGCTTAAGATGATTTTAAAAATATGCTGTGTTTATTGAATCCACATAGAGTTGCTCGCATGTTCTATTATTCCTTATAATTTCTCCAGTAGTAGCTAATCATAGCTCACCATTTATCCATTTCAACCCTCAGTTTTAAAAGTTAAGGATATGTTTTATCTTTTCTTTCTTTTTTGTTTAACCGAATTCTAACGCTTTGTAAATAATGGGAAGAATGATTTTTTTCCTAACAATTGGGCCATCGAGCTGGTGTTCATTTCTATAGGTAAGAACCCAGTTAAGTTTTTTTGGAAGAGACAATGAGACAGTATTCTATAGGAAGTACTCTTACCCCTCTCTCTGAAGTAACATGATAATTTTGTGTGATGAGTATTGCCTTGAAATAAAAGTTAAGGGGCTGAAGACGTAAGAGCCTCCTCTTTCTTGTCTTCAAACCTTTGCACCTGCTACCCCATCAAACTGACATGCTCTTCATCCCCGGAGAATGCCTATCCATTCTTTTTTTTTTTTTAAAGATTTATTTTATTTAATTTATCCCCCCCTTTGCTGCTTGTGCTGCTGTGTCCATTCGCTGCATGTCTTCTCTGTGTCTGCTTATCTCCCCCTTGCTGTGAGGTCTTGCCGCATCAGCCCACGGCGCCACGCGAGCCAGCCTGCCCTCACAAGGAGGCGCCGGGAAGCGAACCGGGGCCTCTCATATGGTAAACGGGTGCTCTATCCATTGCGCCACACCTGCTTCCTGCCGTGAGGTTGCTGCATCAGCCCACCGCACCACTCAGGCCGGCTGGCGTGCCCTCAAAGGAGGCCTCGGGACACGAACCCGGGCCTACCATATGTTAAACGGGGGCTCTATCCACTGAGCCACACCCGCTTCCCCCTATCCATTCTTTAAATCCAACTTCAGGATCATTCTCCAAGATAGAATTAACTGGCCTCCTCACCTGAATATTTAGTTCATATCTCTCCTTTAGGACATATTCCCAGTAGAACAATTTATTTACCTTCATCAAAAAATCTGAACTCTTCAAAGTTAGGCACTCTGTCCAAGCCTAATACATCCATTGGTGTACCTTCTATGTCTAGTACAGTTTTTGGCATGTATTATATTCTCAAGATATGTTTATTAAATAAAATAACAATTGGGTAGGTGCATGAGTGGATATAGATGGAGATGCAAAGGCTATTATTCTCACTGGAAGCTGCAATAGATTAAACAAAAATTAAGGCCATGGGTCTTGGCCTGAATTGTGCAAATGCTAGGTATATAATGAATGTCACAAGATTCTTGTTTTGATGTCAGATAGAAACAACTAACATCTTAGGTCCTTCTAACAAAAACTATATAAATGCAAGTTTGAGGACCCTTGGGAACTGGTGATGTTAGCTTAATTTGCTAGCAATTTTGTAGGGGATGGGCATTTTGTTGGCTGTGAGAACAAGGCCTTATTTTTCAAAGTGTCCCAATGATCTGAGCTGAGGTATGAAAGTCTGGGAACCAGCAGGGTCTGATTTTCTAAGTATGGTGTCTAGGGTATCTGAGGCTATGCACCTAGACTTCCTGAGAAACTAAGCTTTTTTTCACACTCTTTATTATCCTGGTTGCTTTCTCAACTCTGAAAACCTTGTTTCGTCAGAAAAATAGTTTGAGCCCCTGACCAACAGAACCACTCAACTGCTAAGTCTAGATCATAAGGAGTATAAGGGCGCTGTCATCCAGGTGCTCATTAGCATGGCTGGCCACCTTTCAGGTTGTCCTCTGTGACACCTGTCATTTCTTTGCTTTCCTGATCTACCCTCCTTTCCATTGGGTACTGCCATATCTACCAGATAGGCTCTTCCTGAGGTCCTGGGAGCCCTCCGGGTAGCAAAGGTTGATGTTACAGAGTGAAGAAAATGCTTTTCTCCATTATTTCTGTTTTTACTATAGTCCTCTCTTTTCTTGGGCCTGGAAAGAATTTATTTGAGGTTGATTCAGGGAGAAAACTCTTACGTGGCAGGCAGCACTAAGATCTGCATGCTGGGTCAGACTGTGAGATGTGGTAGGCTCCCTCTCCATTTAGGACATGTTCTTTCCCATTGTATTCCTTGAACCTTTATGCAAATGTTCTTCTGACACATTTGTTCCTTCCATTTGCCAGTAATGTTCAATCCATTCCGGGATCTAGCAGTTTAACTCCATGTAGTGACCTCTCCCTCATAGGTATACAGGAATGGTTATTGCTTTCTGTAGCTCATAGACAACATTGATATATATCTATTAGAATCAAAAAGGAAATAAGAATTTTGAACAGTGACAAATTAATATGAGAAATGTGAGGTGAAAGTATTTGGCTTATGGAAGGCACTCATCTTACTGGACTAATGTTAGGTAATTTGAAATTGTTTCATGATACAATTATGCTTATCTACAATGCTATCATTTAAAGTAAATATAATATAATAGATATGATTGAATTAGTATTCTTTAAAGTCCTATAAAGTCTTAGCTTATATCCAAAATAGAACAATTTTGAAAATACCTTCAGTAAAAGAGTGGGTTTTTTATTTCTTTTGATATGTTTATTTCTTGTATTTCAAAGCTGGGGATTTCTAAATGTTTTTAAGATGAATGAACTATCAAATCCCAAATCAGAAGCAGACAGTTTTAAAGAAGATGGTCTTCCATAAAGAACATCCAGTATGTTTTCTCTGAGTCCTCTGATGAGCAGGTGTTTTTCTATTCAGCTAGAACTCTCAATACTGAACATTTTAATGAGGTTTGGAAAAGGTCAGAATTAACAACGGGACATCGAATCACTCAAAGTTGAGTCAGTGCTTTTTTCCTAAGAGTAATGAGATAACTTGTGAAAAAAAAAAAGAAGTATAATTAAACAAAATTAGATTTTCATACTCCTCAAGATTATTCACATTTCAGGTTTCAGTTAGGTTTCTCTTAACCCTCATCAGTCAAGGTACTGGCAAAAACAGAATTTGTTCCGCATAGTTCTAATGAAGAGATGTTAGTGAAGGAACCACTTTCAGAGGTATGGTCAAGGTAAGCAAGAAAGCAAGGAATGATGGGATACTGAGAGACTAACAACCATCAGGAAGCTTAGTTCTGAAGGGGCAAGAAATAAAATGGAGTTACTGGGTTTGTGAGCTGAAACAGAGGAGAAGGGCCACCCACTGGAGCTATGGAAATGGAAGGTCACATTTACAAGGGAAAAAAAATCAGCCCATCACTGAAAGAGAGCTGAGAATAAATAACCATGGCTGGTCTCTCTTGTGCCCTCCAATTTCCTGCTGGTATTTACCAATAGTCAAATCCATATGGAAGAAAAATGGAAGAAATGGAGCTTCTTCCCTATACCATTTACCTATACCAATGCCTCTGTTTCATTGTTCTCTTGGACTCCAAAGTCTATTTTTTACTACATATATAGAACCCTCTAGTTGCTACATGTCCAATAATTTCCTGGACTCTGCACTCTTTTTTTTAATCTTTATTAGAATGTTAGAGCATGTGTTTCAATTTGAGAGCCTACTCCTAACTATTAGTATCCTTTGTTAAAAAAAAATTCTGAATAACTTCATGCTTTTGGTATTTCTTGAAAAACCAGAGGTTAAAAAACCTTTTCAGAAATTTTTGCAGTATATTCCCCTAAACAGTTTTTGCTTTCCCATTTTATAGCTTTGCAAGGTGAGTTGGAATAAGATAAAGTTTTGGTTGCTTTTAAATAATAATAAATATATTATTTCCCAAAATGTTTTCTCATTAATGATATTTAAAACATTTTATGTACTTCTTTAGATTTATGTATAGAACTTTTTCTTTCGATATTTTAAATGAAAGCCCAACATTTGCTTAGATTTCAAAATAATATATTAAATCTATTTTTTAAAATATCATAGAAATTCCTTATGTTGTCATTGATAGAAATGAAATTAAAGATTAAAATTAACTTGTTCTTAGCTCATATCAATCTTTATCATTCCATCCATTCATTCATGGAGCAAAGTATTTACTGAGTGACTATTACCATATTGTAATGTAAACTGCCATAAATTTTAAGTAGCATCTGATTTCAGAAACATGAAAATATGAAAACAAATGTGTGTTTTAGAATTGATGAAATGCTGTATGTGGTGGGTGTTATTTTAATTTGGAATAACTTATGGTTGGGAAATAGCTTATGATCTAGGATTTATAACCAAAGGAAAGAAAAATGAAACAAAACAAAGAAACACATTATCTGGGTCTTGGGTGTCATTTTAGTATGTTGTACTTCTTTTTTAGTAGGTCTATTTTGTGCCTTAAATGTAAGAATTATTATACTTCTTTTGCATTCTTTGTAGTGTTGTAGTGTAGTTACAGAATAAAATCATGGAATGTTAGTGATGGAAAGAGACTTTAGAGATCATATAGTGATCTAGTCCAACTCCTTATTTACAAAAGAGGGAATCAGATAGGTGATGACTTGCCCTGGTCACCAGCTAGTCGGTAGCAGAGTAGAGACTGGAACCCAACTTTCCTGGTCCAGTGTTCTGTCCACTATGCAATGTCATTTTTAAGAGGAAGATACTCTGTGCATAGTAGTATATGTGCCTATGTACCTACCAGGCTCATATATTACACTAATACTAATACTCCTCTTAGATATTAGGATTTTATTGTAATTTAACCTTATTACAGATAGGTTTAGTGATATCTTTGTGTTGCCTTTAGGTATATATGTGAGTTAATAATACCTTTGCATTAGGAAATTTTATCAAGTTCCTGTTATATGAGTAGCTCATCCAATCTTCTTTTGTGTGTCTGTGTTCTTCCTTACAGCAACGAAAATTAGAATTAAAAAAATAATCATGTATAAATAATTTTATATATTTGTATGTTTAAAAAATAGAACATATATAGATAATTCAATCATTTAATTATTCAACCAATCCTTATAGAAGCATTTAATTTGTTTCTGTGGATTTTCTCATATACTTATTTAATTTTGTTGCACTTAGTAATGAGAAAACACCACCACCACCACCATTACCTAAGTTAACAATACATTTTGGAATCATGTAAATATAGTGGAAGTCAAAAAGAAATATCTATTGAACATACTGTATTAACTTTTATTTTGTCATAAGAACTATGCTCCTGTGATGTGCTTTTAATCTACTGTTTTCAAGTATATAATCAGCTAAATTTACTTTTGTAACATTGATTACATGAAAAGAAGCAACTTGCCCCAAAGCCTTGCCAATTTGATGAGTAGTATTTTGTATATAAATTTTCTAAGAGTTCAAAGACAAATTATTCCAGCATAAGTAGGAAATGATTGGTAGTCTTTCTGTTGAGTAAACAAAGCTACTTTTGCTGTTGAATTCAACCACCACACTTTGGCACTAGCTTTTTTTGAAATGTTAATGTAGATGTGATGTGTCAACATTCAGAAAAATATAAAAAAATTTGTAAGTTCCAGATTGTATTACCTTCCTGACTACTAAAACAATTGCCATACAATGGGTTGACATAAACAAGGAGAGTTTATTGGCTCACGGTTTTGAGACTAGGAGAAGTCCAAAGTCGAGGCATCAACAAAGTGATGATTTCTTCCCGAAGAAGTGGCGTTCTGGGGTTGGCTGCTGCTGATCCTTGATCTTTGGCTTTTCTGTCACCTGGTGTAGCAGTGTGGTATTGTTTATGAATTTCAAAAATAGATATTGGATTATGTTTGTAAACTTGTCTGTTCCTCTAGGCATATTAGATTGTGTTGGATTCAGAGGTTTCAGTTTTACTGATCAAATTATGATTAAGGCTTTGATTGGGCCACATCAGTAGGATGTTGAGTCCCCACCCCCTTGGGCAGGGATTCACAGAGAAAACTACATGGCAGAGGAGTTAGTGGGAGTTTTGGATGCTGGAACCCTGGGAAGTAAACACACAGGAGAAGAACACAGAGGAATGGAGATGGCTCCATAGACAAGGCAGAAGTCCTGGGAAGCAAGAGAGCCTGATAGTCTACAGCTGACCTTATGGAGAGAACAGAGCAGCTGAACCTGGAAAGAAATGAACCCTGGGAGAGAGACGAGACTTACCCCAGCCTACAGCTGATATTGGAAGAAGCTGGGTCCACCAAGCCTTAAGAGGAAGAGGGAGACTGAACCCTTGCAGATATCAGCAGCCATCTTGCTCCAACATGTGGCAACAGACTTTGGAGAGGGAATTAACTTAAGCTTTATAGCCTGGTAACTGTAAGCTTCTACCTCAAATAAATACCCTTTTATAAAAGCCAACAGATTTCTGATATTTTACATCAGCACCCCTTTGGCTGACTAATATACCTACCAATGCATGTGGCAGCATCTTCTTTCTCTTCTGTATTCCATTGACTTCCATGCTTCTGGCTGCTCCCCATGGCTTTTTCTCACATGTCCAACTTCATTTTCTTTTAAGGAATTCAGCCATATTGGATTAAGACTCACCCTCCTTCAGTTTGGGCACACCTTAACTAATAAAATCTTCAAAGGTCTTATTTACAATTGGGTTTGCACTCATAGGACCAGGGATTGGAAACTGAACATGCCTTTTGGTGGTGGACATGAGTCAATTTCCAATACAGGTGGATAAATATCTTCCTTAAAAGCTGCAAAATATAATTTTGCTTGTAAATACCATTTGGCTTTCTTCACTCTGGCTAAAAAGTTGTATTTTCATGTCCAATTCTGCTTTTCAATGTCTTATCTCTTATGTCTCTTATTTTCCTTCTACTAGTAATCTTCTAAAAATATAGTACATTAATACTAGTATTTAAGAATGTTGATTTTGGAGTTGCAACGGCTTATATATGAACCTTGGCTCAGACTCCTAAGTAGTTGTGTGATTCTAGCCATGCTGCTTGCTCTTTTTAGATTTAGTTCTCATATTTGTAAAATATGGAATATAATAGAAACTTCATAGGACTATATAGGATTTCTATAAATATTTAGCAGCAAAATGAATGTAAATTTTTTGTTTCAGTGCATAGGATTTAATACTTTGGCTTCTGGTTTTTATTTTGTAACATTACAGAGCAAAACTTAAGTTGTTGAAGCAAGGGGACATATCAGGTACAACAACCAAGAGTCAGTGTCTTGATGGGGCCAAATATATGATTGTTCTTGTACTACTGAAACACTAGAGTCCAACACAGCTTGGAGAACTCTCACTGAAAGAATAGTACAAAGCAGAAACACAACTCAAAGCCAATAAAGCCACTCCCAGGGAAATGGAGTAAGAGTCATCAGCATTTTGCAGAGCATGCATCGAAGGAGAGGAGCACTCCTTTGAGGTTTGTGTGGCAGCTATTAGAATTAATCAATAGCTAGAACTATAGCAACCAAATTGAGGAAAAGTTGATGAAGATTTTTTAAAGTAGGGACTTAACCATATTTCTTAATCCAAAGCAACTAATCACCTCATTTAAAAAAAATTATATTTTAACTTTAATGAACTTGGAATTGCTCTTACAATTAATGTAAATGCCGTGTTTTACCCCTTGTAAGGAGGGGACAGAAAAATTTATTCTTTGTCTTCCAATAACTGGCATCTTTGGATTGAGTAAGTAAGGTAATGCATGCTTTGCTGTATTAATTAATAAACCTTGAAAAATTACAGAAAGAAATTTGGAGAAATCTTCTCATTTAAATATAATCCCTAATACAAAATATACTTTTATATAAAACCATTATAATATGCTCTGAAATGGGATGTAGACTATATTGGAACACTGAAGAAGACCAGTCTAGGATTACAGAAGAAGAAGAAGAAGATTCAAATGGAATCAGGACAGACATTTTCCATTGTTTGACCAATTTCTTAATACTGAAACCACAAAGTATAGTATTTATGATTTGTAGTAAGCAGGTATATGTTCAGTTTACTGTTTGAGATTTCTTCTCACAGTGTGGCTAAATCACTTTGATTTAAATTTGGTATTGTCTATAGAAAGTCCCGAATTAGAATTAGTCTTTAAAAAGGCATAGGTACTGAATAAAACTTTGAATCATATAGATAGGTGCCAGGACTAGATGGATACCCAACTGGCAAATGTAATAAGATTGTTTAATAAAGAGTCAGTGGAACAGGCAATAGCCCTTCTAAGAATGGTCCCCATTGGGTCTATTTCTCGTGGCCTGTATTAGCTCCCTCATCACCCTTTCCATAGTTTCCTATTGTTTATTTCAGCTTGGGTATTGGAGTTCATTAGCAAACAAGCTCTGGCCCAAAACTCCAATAGACTTTTCTAACTTTATTCCCTAATTTTGTCACTGACACCTAATCAAAGCATGCCTTTCTTAGAGCGTGTGCTATTCTTTCCTGCTTCCAGACTGCCATACATAATGTTCCTTCCATCCTGAAATACCTTCCCTGCTTTAGTTCTGTATATGAAATCCTAACCCAACTTTAAAACACAACTCAAATTGTTCCCATCCTCTGAGAAATCTTTCTTGATTGTCAGAGTTAGGATTCATTCCTATTTTCAATTCTCCCATAGAACTTTTTTTCTAATTCTGCTTTTGCATTTGAAACAACTAGTTTTGCATTTACTAATTTCTAGGCATTATACCTCTAGTTGTCTACGATCCTGTCTTTCCCACTAGGGAGCACACATTGATTGAGCACATACTATGTCTGGACATTAGCAATGTGGAGATGAAATAACCATAGGCCCTGTTGTTCCAGATATCAAGTCTAGCGAGGAAACAGAAAAGAAAATCTCTACTTAGAATTGAGTACGATAAGGTTCATAATAGATAGATGAGAGTACCATGGAGCATAGAAGGGTGACAGCTAAGTTAACTTTATTTTAGAGGACAGAGAAAGGCTGGGTCAGAAATAACTTCCAGGAGGAAGCTAAATATTACCTCTGTAAATAGCCCCTTCTTTATATTCTCTCATATAAACCATTTTGTGTGGAATTCCGTTTCCTGTGGGAACTTAACTCATATATGTAGGACTATTAAAAATAAAATATATAAAGAAAAAAAGAAAATATACTCCCTTAAAATTCTTAAAATAAAATTCTGTTTTTATTATAATTGTTATTCTATCAGTCCTTATGTTTATATTTATGTGTTATGTGTGTGTGTGTATTACATATTTCTATGTCTGTCCGTCTGTCAGGATTGTGGTATCTTGAATAGGGCCTACAGTGTGTTGGCATTCCTGTCGCCCTGAAATGACCTCTTTCATGTCTGTACACCCATATTAAATTATGTGATCTTTGTGGGCAAGTGTCCTGACCTACTTGTTACTAAATCCCCAGGTGCTCATCTCAGCACCTGTAATATTTAGGATAGGGAGTAAATGTGTTGAACTAGATTGATTAATGTATGTATTGTATGTATGTACATTTTTTTCAGGAGGAAAAGGTCTGCTGGAATTTTTAGTTGGAAGCTATGACTGTTCTTGTTACTATATATAGCCTGTAACTTCATGGAGGAAAGGCTTTGAGGGTGGAAGAGACAGATTTGCAAGCTGGAGAAAAAAGGCTGTGTCAGTATACAGGAGAATGGCAGAGGGAGAAGTAGATGGAGCGGGAAGCTGGGGGCAGTGAAAGGTGGTAAAATGAAACACAAAGTGACAATAAACCATTTAAACATAAATTGTCCCAAAGTGCAGTCTATTCTAAATTCATCATTGCCACGAAATTTTATATTTTTGGCTCACCTTTTGGGAAGGTGGAGATTAAGACTAGGGAGAAAGTAGACAAGTTTAAATTTCCATGGAAACAATTACCATAAAATATTGATCGAAGAAGATATTAAGAAGCAGAAAAGGAAAGAGATAGTTGCCATGGAAACATGGACATTCAGAGAAAACGTACTTGAAGAGAGTCCTTATTATTTCTTTTAGCTAAATGTCTGATTAAACTACATTTGCTACACCTTGATTTTGGTATCTATTTTTTCAAATCCCTTAAGATTTGTTTAGAAACATTGCGTTCTGTCATGGTAAGTTACTTAATGAATTTAGGAAATTTAGGAAATATCCTTTGGTTTCAATTCTATTAGGCACCATTTACTTATGTTTATAAAATCCATTCTTAAATATATAAAATATTTACTATATAACCTATGGAAGCATTGTTTTTATAAATGTGATTTCTTAAATTACCCTTTTGTTCAGAGTATAAAATGATAATAATGCCAGTTTTCATTTTAATTTTAATTTGCACTGCATACCAGCATACAATACCCTATAAATATTAAACTAAAATCATTTCAAATATTTTCTGGTACAATAAAAACAGGCTCACTTTTTCCTCAAACAAGTTTTTAAAACTTGAATTTTGAGTTGCTTCTTAGGTTAAAAATTTTACTTTGGTTGCTTTGTCAACTTACTATGGAAATGTGAGAAAGTTACTATAGTGGTCAATGTATGTGCAGTTGAGTAATATATAGAAATCAGAGGATTCAAAAACATCCCATGTTTATAGAAATGCAACTTGTAGGCATTTGAATTGATAAAGCTGGGAATTGAATTTCAGTGTTACCTGTAAATTTACAGGATTCAATTTTAAAGCTCCCCTTGCAGCATACTTCAGGAAACATATCTTGAATCATTTCTTACGTTTTCAAGTCCTGTGAAACTGAGATATTAAAAACAGAGAATTCATTAATACCTACCAGACACTGACATACCTTAAGTGCCACACTTTGATTGAATTGCCTTTTAGAGAATTGTTTTTTCCTTCTGGCTGTCACTTCTTGTCATCTTCATTGGTGTTCAGAATTCAGTATTCCAGAAGGATAGCATGTAGACCGCTCATGGATGGCCCCTCTTATTACTGATCTTTTGTATGTCAAAAAGTACACTCTGAGAAAAGCAAGGAACTGAAAAGTCCTCTCATTTTCTTAGGGTCAAACAAATTTATAGAAAGGAAGAATTTAGAGATGAATTTGTCCAACTCCATTTAAAAATTTTTTTAATTCAACTTTATCATTCACACATGAGCATCCATAAAAAAATAAGTGTATAGTATAAGTTGTGAACTTACAAAACAAACATGCATATCATCATATAGGGCTCCCATACATTACCCGACCACCAACACCTTGCATTGTTGTGAAACAATTGTTACAAACTATGAAAGAGCATTGCCAAAACATTCCTACTAACTTGAGCCAATGTCTTACATTTGGTGCATTTTTCCTTCAACCCACTAGGTTAATGGCACCCTATATTAGTATTATATACTGTTATAGTTCATGAGAAAATGTTCTCATATTTGTTCTGTTAACCATTGTCCAGCTTCCACCACAGGATACATTGTGTTATACAGTCCCATGCTTTGTACAATCCTTTCAAAGTGTACCCTCAGTCGCTCTCCTTTTTTTATCACAGAGTTGTGCTATCATCAACTTGGTCAATTTTAGAGCATTTTCACTACTCCAAAAGGAAAAATCCCATACTCCTTTATACCCCTCTATTGTTGTCTCTTAGAATTGATATAATATCTTCTTTGCCATTGCTGCAAAAATATCACAATATTTCTGTTAACTATAATCCATAAGTTACATTATTAACTCCTTCATTTTAAAGAGGAGAAAACTGAGATTCAAAGAGGCAAGATGACCCATGTCTCCTGTTTTTCAGTTTAGTGTTCTCTCCACAGCACTGGTGCAGCTCCAAGGTATGGGTTGGGTGTACTTTAGCCTACACCCTCATCTCCATTAACCTACCCCTAAGCAACTGCAAATAAATTATTTTCTAAAAAAAGACTGCTATGCCAATGAAGCTTCAAGACAAATCCTTCATTCCATTATTCTCCTATAAAGAAAATTCTGGAGGTAGATAAATACCATGGAGACTGCTTGAGAAATAATGAGAAGGTGAAGTGTGAAGTAAAAGTGTGGGCTACATATGTCTAAATAGGATTAACCTTCCCCCTAAAATAAATATCCAAATCACAGCCGTGTGGAGGAGACAGATCCGACCTCTTCTACAATTTATTGAATAAGAAATTTTTAGCCCTATCTCAGTGCTAACTTTTTCATCTCAGTGAATGGGCATTTTCTTGTGATTTCTTTGAGATAAATCCCACTACTAAAAGGGTTTTACTGACTTTATTTAGTAGATGTAACATTCCTTTGAAAGGAAGAGCTGGGGAGCTCTCCAGTCTATTAAGTGTATGGATAATGAAGCTTCCATTTTTTAGAGTGAACAGTGTAGTTTTAAACATGTTGCTACCTTTGTAATGTGGGCTTTCAAAATGGCCCCTAAGTGGGCCAAGCACTAGAATTATTTGTCCTTCTGCTCTCTAAGAAAATAACAGGCTACAGTCCATTTGTTGAATTGTACCAAATAAATTTTCTCTTCTAGGTACCCTGCTAGACTCTAGGGAAACTAAGGCAAATCATATATTGCTCCAGCCCTTTTGCAAACTAGTAATGGAGGGGAAGGGGCAGGAGGGGACAAATAAACAGAAAATGCACTATAATAAATTGCTATGATAGAAGTGGGAGCACAGAAGCAAGGACACCCTACGTTTACTTGTGGAATAAGAGTGAGATTGATGGTGGTGAGGGTGAAATAAAAAACAAACAAAAAAACCAAACTGTCAAACAAAAATCCTATTTCTCTGATATAAATTGTTCCTAATCCTTAGTCTTTCTCACACTACTTAGCCATTTCCTTTTAAGAAAATATTTACCAGTGTACAGTGATTTGACAATATCCTGCTGTGGTTTGATTAGTGATCCTGCAAGATCTTGTGATCCCCTGGATTGTAACCTGCTATTTCAGGTATGGCAGGACCAACTCTGGCAAGAACTAGTGGGCTCAGCAGATTGCACCCTTCTGTGGTGCCTCTGTTTACCTTTCTTTACAGTGTCACCTAGTAGTGAAGAGTAAGAGCTGTGGGATCAGGCAGACCTGAGTTTGAATTGAGGCTCTCCCACAGGCTGTGTCACGTTAGGCAATGAATTTACTTCTCCAAACTCAGTATAATGTACAGATAATATCGCCTATTTCATGGCATTGTGGTGGAGATTCAATAAGGCCTTGTTGGTGAGAGTGTTAGTAATGTGGTGATAGTAAAATCTCAATATTACGTCAAATGCTTTATTATGAAGCACATGACTGCTGAAAGGATGGGGGAAACTGAGTGCTAGTGTTCCTATTTCTCCAGCCCCTCTAGACCCATCTTCTCTGCTTCTAGCTCTCATCCCTTCCTTGGAATGTAATGATGGAAATGTTTGTCTTTCCCCTTGTCCTTTTTTGAAAAAAATATTATTTGCCGACACCTGCAAATTTCAGTTGCCAGCAAATCCCAAAAGGAGACCAGATAACATAATTTTCCCCAAATCAAATATACATTTAACTTGCATAAATAGCAGTGCAGTTTTCAGAACTCTGGAAATCCTTCTCTGGCACCCTTGTGGACCATATTTGGAACACTTAGCCCATCAGTTTTTGGTGCTGCCCCTTAAGGATATTAACAAACTAGAGAGGATCCCAGGAAGGGTATGTGGGATGTTGAATGGTTTGGAAACCAATCATATAAGAAAAAGTTTGAAGGACATGGGAATGTTTAGTGTAGGCTCAGAGCAGAGTATATAAGAGTGCCTTTTAAATAGGGAGAGGGCTTTAATGTGGAAAGGGAGTAGATTTACTTTTACAAAGGAACCTGCAGCAGAAAGAGGGGGTTAAAGGAAAGGATTCTGATTTTTGGAAATCTCAAAATTTCTAGTACTCGAGTTCACTAGGAACAGAATGGGTAGCCAGTGAATACCTTGTCCTAATTATCTCTCAGGATAGGATGCCCAATTTTGGGAGCAGTTGGAGCTGCTCCCTGGTTTATTGGTTCACTGGAGTTGGCCTTGGGAACTTAAAGGCCAGGCATTGCTCAGATATTCTTTTATTTGGTGGGTGCCATAAACAGAGAGTACACAGATGGCACCTGCTTGTTATGCAGGCATCCCTGCACATTACAGACTTACTGCCTGTGTCAAAAAAGGTTCCAGAAATGTGGTTTCTCCTTGTTTTGTCCTCAGAAGAGGGACTGGAAGACCTATGGTTTAGTGAATTAGTTTTCACATTTGTAAAGGCAAACATAAAATGTTTTCTCGGTCAGAAAATGTTATTGGTATCAATGACACCCTGCCTTTAGTGAGAAATAATCAGGTCATGCTTTCTTTCACTCTGTAATTATTTGAAATTCATTCACAAAATACTGATTAATCCATTTATTTAAGAAAGGCTTGCTGAATAAAGAGTCTTTGACAAAGAGAACAGATAACCTGCTGTTTGAGAATCTAAGTACTATGAGAAATGTCTTTTTTCTTTTCATTGTGGTAAAATACAATAAACATTAAATGTACCACTTTAACCATCTTAACCATCATCGCTATCTAGTTCCACAACTTTTTCATCACTCTAAAACGAAGCCCTGTATCCATTAAGCAATCATGCCTCATTTCCCCCTTGTCCCAATCCCAGGCTACCACTGATCGGCTTTCTATTATTGTCTCTATGAATTTGCCTATTCTGGTTATTTCATATAAGTGGAATGATACAATACGTGGCCTTTTGTGTTTGGCTTTTTCCACTCAGCGTGTTTTCAAGGTTCATTCTTGTTTTAGCACATATCAATATATCATCCCTTTTTATGGAAGAATAATATTCCACTGTATGTATCTACCACATTTTGTTTATTTATCAGTTAATGGACATTTGGGTTGTTTCTACCTTTTGACTATTATAAATAACACTGCTATGAACATTCTTGTACAAGGTTTTGAACACCTATGTTTAACTTATTGATGACCCCCTTTTTAATGAGACCACCAGGTTTAATATTCTCTGGTTTGATACAGCTTGTGGGGTTAAGGGAAGGTGTCAGTACCTTTATTACTTCATGTTTAGAGATTTAGCAGTATCCACTTTGATATAAAAATAGAGAAAAAAATTCCATTCTTAATAGTGATCAAAATTGTAATCTTATAAATACATTTTTAGCACAGGTATGGATCTAGAGGGGGGATTTCTGGATGCCCTGAAGCCAAAAGCATACATTATTCCCCTCCCACAAAGAGTTATGCAACTGGTGATCTGGGCCTGCTGCTTGCCCGTTGGTCTCTGATACCACACAAGGGGAGCCTTCTAAGCAGGTTAAACCCTGGCTCTAGCTGGGTTTTGCTAGGCAGAAATGTACTTTGGATTATTTGATTTTTCAAGAGAGACTGGAGATGTGGATTTTCATATGATTCTCTAATTTTTAAATATCGCAACTAATTCACATAAAATAAAAAAAAAATTACTGTCTGGGCCAGGCAAAACAAACCTGGGAGCTGGCTTTGGCTCACAGACCATCAATTTACTACTTCTGTTCTCCTTTTCTTTATGAGTATACTACAATTCCAAGGATTATAACAATACTGAAATCAATAATAGCTAATGGATTTATAGCAAATACTATGTTCCAGGACTACTCTAAGTATTTGACACATCAAGTTAATTTAACCCTGAAGATAATCCAATGAGGTAGGTATAATTTCATTGCTATCATCCCATAGCACACTTCTTAGAGTCCTTCAGATATGTATTTATGAATTTGACTTCCTTCATCTATTGTAAGCTCCTTGTGGGCAGGAATCATGTTTTATTTATATTTATGACCTCAGGACTGAATCCAGTGCAAAACAGATGTAGATATTCTCTACATTTCAGTTAAGTGAGTGAATGAATTACATCTGTCCCTGACAATAATTCTAATCTGCCCTGAAATAGTAAGAATAATCACAAATATTTAAGCCTTTCTTTGTGCTGGGTTTGGTGCCAAACACTTACTACAGCTATTAGTTTGTAATTAAAGGCCATACTGCCTAGAGGTAGGTGATCAGTCTCCAGAACCAGACTTCCCAGATTCAAATCCTGCCTCTACCAATTATGGTTTGAGGGATCTTGGCAAAATAATGTACCTCTCTGTAGCTCATTTTTTTCATCTGCAAAATAGTGACGAGGATGTACTAATAGTCATACCTAACCTGTACTAATGTTGCTATGTACTCTGCTCTGTTCCAATCACTTTGTAGGAATTGTCTCATTTAATGGTACCTAGCTTGTGGATTTTGTGAAGATTAAATGAGTTAATTCACAAAGCATTCATATCGTGCTTGACAGATGGTAGTAAACTCTCAGTGCATTTGGCTGTTATTATTATGCCCATTTGACCAAAGAGGAAATTGAGTAGTAGAGAGATTGAGTAAATTGTCTAAGGTTACACAGCCAGTAAATTGCAGAATTGAGATCTACCTGGCTTCGTGCTTTCTCTTAACTACCATCTGTATTGCCTATTTCCCCAAATATTCCTTCCCCTTCTCTCCACATATCAGCATCTACCTAGTTCTTAGGTTCCAATCAAAGCCTCATTGTCTGTATTTATTCCTGAGTGCTCCAGCTTTTGGTAACCTCTCCTTTCTCTGATCTTCTCAGGTGTTTATTTGGCAGTTTATTTCTGTACAATTGACCTTTTTCTCTATTGTTATCTTAAACTGTACTTTTATAGTTTAAGACCATGTCATATCTTTTCTTTCTGTAGCACATCATAGTTTAAGACCATGTCATATCTTTTCTTTCTGTAGCACATCGTAGCTCAGAACCAAGCACAAAAAGCATGTATGACACAAGGTGTTCTAGCAGTTAAAACTACTTTACAACTTTGATCAAAGAACATTCTTGTTCTCTTAAAGTGTGGGTCACTTACAGCTTTGGGGCAGGGGCAGTGGTGGAAGGAAGGAGATGCAACCTAACTAACTACCACCCACCCATTAATTCACTTATTCATCAAACAAATGTTTATATGTTCAGGGCTTCTACCAGGTACATATGATAGAGGTGTTCCCTGTTCCTGAGGTGCTTAATCTCAGCTATATCCAGATGGTTAACTCTGGTGACGAATAATTTAACAAATTTACAACCAGATACTCATCTTTCTCAAACAGTGTATGTAGATTTGCCTTAAAAATAGTTAAAATTTCAAACATGTGCTCTGAATACCCTCTCTTACTCTCTCTAAATTGTCTATATCTCTTCATCTCTGTCTCCTTCCTTTTCCTTCTGCCTCTCTTGATCCCTTTTCTCTGAGGACTGTGTAGTGCAGACAGTCTTGCTTTACTGGTTAGTAACTCCTGCAGATTGAGTCAGGGTTGTACCAGTGCCCCTCTTGGTGACTTGAGGGAGCTTGAGAATTCTAACCTTTTATCTCTGTTTTATGTACTTGGTAGCCTGTAGGTTACATGTGAAAGATATCACGTAAACCTGCTGGTGCTCTAAATTCCCCATGGATATTCTGCAGAGAAGGTAATCAAGTGTATTATACATAGTTTTTGTAGGACACTTGTAAAGCCACATGTAATGCAGTGCAGCAAATGCCAGTAAATTTAAAAAGTTCAGAGAACGCAGCACAAACTGATTAGGAGAATAGAGAGACTTATTTAGAGAAAAAATTAAAGGAGCTAATTACACACAGCTTGACTGAGCAGACACTAGAGGGAGAGTTAATGACTCTTTGATATTATTTGAAGATGCTAAATGTCAAAGAGGAAAAAATATTTTTATAATACAAGGAAATGCTATTAAGACCAATGGGACAGAACTGAGAATGAGGATATTTAAATGAAGTATACGTGAACTCTGTAAAATTGCATTAAGCAATAGTCTTTCCAATTATAAGGTAGAAGCTTTTCCCTGATAAAATAAAAATAAACCTAGAAAAATATACTAAGTTTTTAAAGAAAATAATTGTAACACTTACTTTAAGAGGTTTGAAAGGCCTGTTATTATTATTATTTTTTAATTCCCACCATTCCCCTGGTACCATATATTCTTGGTTCTGACTCTATGAGTTTGCTTTTTCTAATTGTTTCCTATCAGTGAGATCGCACAGTATTTGTCTTTATGTATCTGGTTTATTTCACTTAACATGATGTCTTTAAGGTTCATCCTTATTGTCGCATGTATCAAAAATTCATTCTTTCTTAAGGATGAATAAAATTCCATTTTGCTTATCCATTCATCAGTTGATGGGCACTTGGGGTTGTTACCATCTTTGGGAAATTGTGAAAAATGCTGCTATGAATGTTGGTGTGCAAATTTCTGTTTGAGTCCCTACTTTCAATTCTTTGGCTTTATACCTAGAAATAGGATTGCCAGGTAATATGGCAATTCTATACTTACCATTCTGGAGAACCACCTAACTGTCTTCCACAGCAGCTGAACCATTTTTACATTCCCACCAACAGTGAATGAGTGTTCCTATTTCTCCACATCCTCTCCAACATTGTAAATTTTTTTTGTTTTTCTTTTGACCTGTTTATTTAAAAAATATTTATTAATTTCCAATTCAAATAATCCTGCCATTCCAACAAGGGCTTATTCTGTCTTCAGATGTTTTTAATATGTGTCCCACAAAATCATAGGTCTCTAAATGTTTAAGAGAGGCTCAAGAGAGCAATTTTTAAATAATTGCACTAGAGGATTTTGTTTCATTGGCACAATTCTGAGAATAATGGGAGCTATTGACCAGCCAGATGGTATTTCCATGTTCCTATGCCATTGTGTTTTCCCTTACTGAGTGAGAAAGACATTTCAATTCACACAGAAAAATTTTGTCAAAATTTTATTAACCAAGCCCTATAAGTTGTGGAAAACTAAACAAATATGTGAACATAAATAATTACTTCATCAAGAATATATTCAAACAGTTAAGGAATGTAGTTATCTTTTCAGCAAGTGAGAAGAGACATATTTATAACTTGGATAGCAGAATTGAGAAAAAAAGGGAGAAAGGAGAAGCTTGGTTTAATATATAATCACTGAAAACACTGGGAAAAGTTTTGGTGTTCAGAAGTTATTGCTGAGGTAGGCTGGATTCATAATAAAAATGATAAGAAGTATTTAACAAACAGTGCTGGAACTGGACATCCATATTAAAAAAAAAAAAAGAACACAGACCTTTCACCTTCACAAAAATACACTCAAAAGGATCATAGACCTAAATGTAAAATGCAAAACTTTAAAACTTCTAGAACATAACATAGGAGAAAATCTAAGTAATCTTAGGTTTGTTGCTTCTTATATATAACACCAAAAGCATAATCTTTGAAAAAATTGATAAGATGGACTTTATTAAAATTCAAAACTACTCTTCAAAGGACACTAAGAGAATGAAAAGAGAAGCCACAGGCTGGGAGAAAATATTTGCAAAACATATATCTGTATCCAAAATATACAAAGAACTCCTAACAATCAATGATAAGAAAACAAATAAACAAATATAAAAATGGGCAAAAAATGCTGAACAGATACCTCATCAAAGAAGAAATGAAGATGGAAAATAAGCCTAAGAAAAGATGCTTAACAGCATATTCCACTAGGGAATTGCAAATTAAAACAATGAGATACCACTACAGAGTTATTAGAATGGCAACAATCCAAAACACTGACACCATGATGAACATTTGGAGCAATAGGAATTCTTATTGCTAGTGAGAATGCAAAATGGTGCAGTCACTTTGGAAGACTTCTTGGCAGTTTCTTATACAGCTAAACATCGGGTTACCAAATAATCCATCAATTATGCTCCTAGGTATTTATCCGAAGGAGTTGAAAACAACTTATCCACATGAAAACCATCTGCACATGAATGTTTATAGCAGCTTTATTCATAATTGCCAAAAATCAAAATCAACCAAAATGCTCTTCCATAGGTGAATGGATAAGCAAAGGGGGGTACGTCTATACAATGGAATATTATTTCATTATTCAGCAATAAAAAATGAATTATCAAGCCATGAAAAATCATGGGGGAACTGTAAATATATATTGCTAAGTGAAAGTCAGTCTGAAAATGTTACACACTATATGATTTCAAGTATATGACATTGTGGAAAAGGCAAAACTGTAGAGATAGTAAAAAGATCAGTGGTTGCTATTGGTTGGGAGATGGGGTGGAGGGAAGGAAAAAACAGGTGGAGCACAGGACATTTTAAGGGCAGTGAGACTATTCTGTATGATACCATAATGGTGGATACATGACAGTTAGCACTTGTCAAAACACACGGAACTGTACACACAAAGAATGAACCCTAATGTAAACTACGGACTTAGATACTAAAAATGTATCCGTATTGGTTCATCAGTTAAAGCAAATGTACCCACTAAGGTAAGAAGTTAGTAATAGGAGAAACTATGTGTGTAAGTGGGCATATGGGAACTCTTTGTACTTTCTGTGCAAGTTTTCTATAATCGTAAAACTGTTGTAAAATTAAAATTTATGTGAAAATAAAAGAAATTCTAATATATGAAACATAATGGGGAGCAGGTCTACACCCAAGTGCCTTCAGAGAGAACCACAGAGAGAGTTCATCTTAGAGGCAACAACAGGGCATTCACTATGTGTGCTCTGCTCTGCTTTCTTATCCCTCAGCAGAACGTTGTAGATGCTTAATGAGAAAGTTCTCATGTTATGCTTCATGCTATGCTCTCATGTTCTTACTGCAGATCTTCTGAATCTTCCTGATTCATTGCTATTGCATGACCTACAGAGCCTTTTTTCCATGTTCTTTTCTTCCATGTGAGGAAATTCAATTTTAAATTATTCTTACAATTCATACAAAATTGCTGTTTAATCTTCAAGGGATAAAACTTCTAACTTTGGCATGGTTTGAGATTAGTTTGCATCCCGTATATGTCTTTTTTATTTTCAGCATTCTTGATCTCATTCAAAACCTTCAGTGCTGGTTCCCCTTCACTTGGATATTAACTCCCACCAGCCTTTGTCTGACAGTTGTATAGAGCTTATATTTCATATCCCAACCATTCTGTGGTCTCGAGCTTTCCTCATAAAATTTCAACAATATTCAGTTTAAAAAATATTAATCTAAAATTAATCTCTTTAAAATCATGCTTTCTAAACTCTCATTGAAATATATATCCTAATCTACATCTATGTGTACTAATTTCTGGAGTAGAATAAATGGTATATAATAAATAATTTAAGAATAAACAAAATTCTATTTAAGGAATCAATAGTTAAAGCCTGTATTGTTGATGACTCTAAAGGAAACTTTATTTTTGGCAGAGAAGTGGTAGCAGCATGGACTAGTAGAAAGTGGCCAGGCTATGGTGGTAGTCCTGGAGAGAATTGTCCATTCTTTTACTTACTTGCTGCTTGATCTTGAAGGAGTCACGTCTCTCAGAATTAATTTCCTCATAAAAAAGAAGGTCATGTTACCTATTTTTCTGTAGAATATTTGTTAAGAAGCCCATTCCACTGCTTACTGTCTATGTGCCATTAGGAAAGTTACTTAATACCTCAATGCCTTAGTCTCCTAATCTGTAAAATGGATATAATAATAGTACCTATCTCATAGAGTTGTTGTGAGAATTAAATGAGTTATGATATATAAATTCTTAGAATAATGTCTAGCATAAGCTAAGTGCAATAGAAGGATTTATTATTATTATTGCAGCATTGCTGTGATGATTGGCAATAATCTTTATAAAACTTCTGGGAAGGAGTATTCTATAGTGACCAAGGAACTGGAATCTGGAGTCTGAATACTGTGGTTGTGTCACATATAAACTTGCTGTACCCCTTGTAAGCAATACCTTAGGGAAGTTAATTAACCTCTTAGAGCTCCAGGTTTATCATATGCAAAATAGGGACAGCAGTATTAGCTAGTACTTACTGAGTGCTTACACAATATTCCAAGAACTTAATATGATTATCTCATTTAATTCCTCCCTATAAAATTTGAGCTAAGTGCTATTTATAAACCCATTTTGCAGATGAGGGAACCAAATTGCAGAAAAGTTAAATAAATTATCCAGGATTGATTAGGCTAATAAGATTTGAACCCAGGTCCAGAGCTCATGACATATGTTATCAATCACCATGTTATACTAACAACAAAGGTAATAATAGTACAGTACTCCCTCATAGTATAAGTGTGGAGATTAAGTCAACTAATCCATGTAAGTATGTCGACCAAGGCCTGGCACATGAAAAGTAAGTGTTAACTCTAATCTTAATATGGCTTAAGAATCTTAAGGCTGTACCACATGGTAGGCAATATTGGTCAGCCGTTAGAAACATAGATATGGTAATACATTCAAATCTGAATCTTGTCTCTACTTGCTAACTGTAGCCTTGGGAAAGTTAACTTAGTTTCTCTTGTTGCTCTATGTAGCAGTTTGGCATTATTTATGAATTCCAAAAAGAGATATTGGATTATGTTTGTGAACTGGTCTGTTTCTCTGGGCATATTAGATTGAACTGGATTCAGAGGTTTCACTTTTACTTGATTAAATTATGATTAAGGCTTTGATTGGGCCATGTCAGTAGGACGTTGAGTCCCCGCCCCCTTGGTGGGCAGGGACTCACAGAGAAAACGACATGGTAGAGGAGAAAGTTGGAGTTTTAAATATTGGAGCCCCAGGAAGTAAACACACAGAGAAGTAGATACATGAGGAAGGAGAGAAGGCTTCATTAGACATGGCAGAGGTCCTGGGAAGAGAGACAAGCTGTTAGCCTGACAGTTTACAGCTGGCCTTTTGGAGAGAGCAGAGCAGCTGAGCCCAGAGAGAAATGAGCCCCGGGAGAGAGACGAGACTTACCCCAGACTACAGCTGATATTGGAAGAAGCTGAGACCATGGAGCCTTAAGAGAAAGAGGAGGCCTGATCCCTTGCAGACGTTGGCAGCCATCTTGCTCCAACACATGGCAAGAGACTTTGGTGAGGGAAGTAACTTATGCTTTATGGCCTGTTAACTGTAAGCTTCTACCCCAAATAAATACCCTTTATAAATGCCAGCAGATTTCCAGTATTTTGCATCAGTCTTTACACTAAGGCACTCTATAAAACAGAAAAAATGATAATACCTAAAAATGCTATTTATATAACTATTGTCTATCATCTACAAATCCTTCGTTTTACCCTGTTCTACAGTTCTGGAGATGAAATTCTGTGGTCCACATTTCTAAAACTCTCTTGTTATTTTGGTTCTGATTGGGTCCTAACAATTGTAGATATAGGTGGGAGACTGAAGAATGAGTTGTGGGGAAAAAGGACTACCTTCCTCTTTTTTAGCTCCTCTCAGTATCTCTTCAACAGTGTAGGACAGGTAAAGCTCAATATTTCAGTTTCTTTTGGTACTCCTTCTAGTCATGCCTCTTCAGCCTTCTGAGCGCTGTGGGGGGATCCTCCCCTGAACTTGTAGGTTCTGTTAATTCCACATCTTCCCTTTTACTTCCAGCCCAGGGAATATTAACTACTACCTACAATTACTATCTGGGTTACCTCAGCATCCTCATTTTCTCTTTCAATCATCTAATAGCTCTATAAAAATTTTTCTGTAAATAAACCACCTCCTAGGATGGTTTTGGTTTTAATGACTGGACTCTGAACAAACTCGCTCCTAGGGTTTCTGAGCATCAAGTAAGATAATGGTGTGAAAAGCACTTATTCCAGTGCCTGGTACATAATAAACATTCAAGAAGTGATAGTCTCTTTCATTATCTGGAGACCAACTTCTGGAACTTTCATATTTCTAGACTGGTTCAGGCCCTGTAAGTAGGGTGAGTAATGATATCCCATACAGTAATGATGAGGAATCAACTCCTGAGTGTCAAGAATGAACACTCAGTTTTTAAACTGAATTTTAGATATGGTGACCAGAAGACTTGAAGGTTGGATGCACTGCCATTGTTCAATCCATGATGTGAAAGTTTTCTCTGAATGGCTGGTGATATATAAAATTCTCATCCTTTTCAACAGGAACCAAATAGTGTATAGGGATATGTATACATTGGAGAAATGTACCGGGCACATAGTAAGGACTCAGTAACACTGGGGTGAAGATGCATTCCTTGTCATAAAATCAAGTTTGAGTAAGTTGAATCATCAGCCTAGATTTCTACCAAGTCTCCTCCATCAGTTACTTTAGCTAGGAGTAGTGAATACAGAAATAACTGATATTTATAAATATGTCTCTAACTCCTAGTCTACAGTAATGGTTCTCAATCCTGGTTTCACATTATAGTCATCTGAGATATCTAAAAAAAGAAAAACTGATGTTCTTGTCCCACCTTTAGAGATTTTAATTTAATTCATGTGGGGTAGAGCTCAGGGAATTGGTATTTTTAAAAAAATTCTCCTCCTGATTCTAATGTGCAACCAAAAGCTCTGATCTAAAGATAAATTATATATTTAGCATGTCCTCATTAAGGAAGCAGAAGACCATAAAGTACATATTTTCAAATATTCCCATTGTACAATGACTGTTTAAGGGCTAGAGATTTCCCTTAGCTTTCTGAGAAACTGGGAAATATGCATTGCCTTATTTTCATATCTGTATTTTTTTCTGTGCATGTATTTGATCTGTGATGGCTCTTCAAAGGCAAGTGTCCTGATTTTTACAGCATAGAGTTCTCTAAAATGCTTCATAGAACTAGTTTTAATGTAGTAACCTCAGTATTTAATTCAAGTGAAATTCTTTATCGCAGAAACATTCTACATGGGAGTAAAAAACGTGTGTGTGTATGGGTGTATGTGAAGCTGCAAATACTCTAGATTTGCAAAAACACCATTTTTTCTGCTAAAATGATATGTACTCACTTCACAGGTCATCCATTCTAAAGGGTCATCAGATGCCTGGAAAGGGGGGCTTTTTGTAAACAATTCTTGAAATGAGCTAATATATTTTAAACAGCCTTGTAGGAAAGAAGTGGAACTTAAAGTATCTGTACAGATGAGCCTCCTCGTTGCTCAAATGTGGCCTCTCTCTAACCAAACTCAGCATATAAATGCATTACCTTCCTCCCAGTGTGGGACATGACTCCCAGGGATGAGCCTCTCTGGCAATGAGGGATTACTACCAAGTGCCAACTGGCAATACAACTGGAAAAAGACCTCGAATAAAAGTGGGAAAAGGTAAAGACAAATGAGTTCATATGGCTAAGAGACTTCAAAGTGTGTCGGGAGGTCATCCCAGAGGTAATGCTTATGCATATCTCAGTAGGACCTCATAGGCTTCCAATGTGGATATCACCCCAAATAGAGGGGCTCCTGAAGGCCCTGGAGACAGCCAGGTCCTATATCAGGGTGGATAGCTCCGGAGTTTGGTGCCTTATCAATGGGCCCTACTTTGGAATCTGTGCTCCTGAGAGTGACAGAGTTGGACCCAAATATGTCTTCCCTGCACATGGTCCATCTGTCCCTTCTATTCAAACCTATATGTGGTGCTGGAGTTTGTAGGTATACTTCCAGAGACTGGAGTCTTTGGGCTGTCCATGTGCCAACTGGGCCCGGAATCTCAGTAGAGCTGCATCTCCTACTCTCAGCTCAATGGACTCACCCAGGACACCTGGCGGGGAGATGATGATGGACAACGGCCATCCCAGGGAATGAAGAGAGTCTGCAGCTGCGGGCAGGATAATCCCATCCATCTTATCCATGGGATATAAGCCCCTTCTCACTTGGAGGTGGAGTGGACATCACTATCCCATACTCCTCAGGATTGGGGGAAGAGCTATGGACTAGAGTGGACTTACTGGTATTCTGTTATAGACATATTGTGATTCAAGCAGTGGAAGAAATTACAACATTAATGTGGAGCCAGTGGCCACTGGACGCTTTGGGGGCAGGAAGAGGGAAAAGCAGTTGTAATACAGGGGCTTTTTCAGGACTTGGGAATTATCCTCAGTGACATTGCAATGACAGATATAGGCCATTTTATATCATCATATAACATGCAGAACTGTGTGGGAGAGAGTGTGGTCTACAACGTGAACTATGGTCCATGCTTCATGGCAAAGCCCCAGGATGTGTATATCCACTGCAGGTGATGTGCCCCACTATTGAACGATGTTTATGTGGGAGGTTGTGGGAGGTGTGGGAAGTGGTGCATATGGGAATCCCTATAATTTTTGTGTAACATTTATGTAATCTCAGTATCTTTTAAAAAATAAAAAAAATATTAAAAAAATAAAGTATCTGTACCGAAAAGAATATCAAAGTAAAATCAGAGAAACAAAGGACTACCACAGCATTCATTGTCACTCCCCATATCTTAATATTTGTTAACTTGAAACCTCATTACATCCTTAATCAAGTGCTGATTTGTTTGTAGCCTTTTCCTGTTGTGTTTTATTCTTATTTTACTTTTCACATCTACTCTCTTCTACTCAATTTTCATATCCTTAGGAATAGGAAGCCTACTTATTTTCTCTCTCATGGCACCTATGATAGTTTGAAGCTTTTTGTGGATCCTAAAGAAGGTCATGTTCTTGAAGCTAATCCATTCCTGTGGGTGTGGGACCCTTTGATTGGATTGGATTCAGTTGGGGGCTTTGATTTGATTGCTTCTGTGAGGTGTGACCCAGGGTGGGTCTTGGTCCTCTTGCTGGAGTCCTTTATAAATCAAGGACTAAAAGCAGCAGACACACAGAGAGAAAAGCCAAAGAGATAGAGAGAAGGGACCCAGGATCTCAGAGAGGAGCCCAGGAGAGGAAACCATGGAGCAGCCAGAAGCTGAAGGAGAACTGGAAGAGCAGAAGATGCCTCCATGGCCTTGCCACATGGAAGGAGTCCAGGATCACCTGCAGAGGATCTTTGGTGAGACAGTATCTCTGATGATGCCTTGATTTGGACATTTTCACAGCCTTAATGCTATAAGCTTTTAACCTAATAAATCCCCATTGTAAAACCAATCCATTTCTGGTATATTGCTTTCAGCAGCTTTGAGCAAAGTAAAACAGCTCCTTTCTTATCCACAGTAGGAGATCACTTTAAATTCAAGCAAATATCTGCTTGTGGAATTGAAAAGATTAAATGATTATGAAGTGCCAGGTATATAAATATGGCTGGTTTCTACTAATTCTCTTTTTATTTTGATAGGACTTTCTCTTTTTTCAAGTCCCATTCCTACTTCCCTGAGTAATTGTATATGCTCTAGCATCAGATGGCATTGATTTGAATCCTGGCTCTGTCATTTTCTAGTTAAGTACCATTGAGTAAATTGCCAAAACTTGTGGTGCATCAATTTTTTCAGTTTTAAGCGGAGATAATAACAGTATCTACTGTATAGGAATTTTGTTAGAATTAAATAAGATAATTCATGTAAAGTATTCAATAGAAAGTGCTCAATAAAATGTTCACTATTATTATCTGTCGTAGTCATTGGTGTTATTTATTCACTCATTTTTTCCCCATGGATAAAGTTCATTCTACTCATTATTTATGATCAAAATTCATTAAAAATATTTATGAGCATCTACTAAGCTTGAAATAATGTTCGAGGTCTTGGTGAACAAGATAGAAATGGTAACTTCCCTTATGGAGTTCAGATTTTGGTAGGAGATACAGACAGACAATAGTGGGACAATTACTATTATTAAGCTTGACCTTTGATTCATTCTTCTCCTCTGTATAGTCAGTCACGAAATCCATTCCAAAGAAAGTAAAGAAATACTTTCTTTAAAATGTGTCACATCCTCCACTCTACAGTCCTCTGCCACCACCCTCATCCTGTACTTTGTCACTTTGTGCCTATTATCAAAGCAGCCTTCTAGTTAGTGTCCACGCCTGTAGTATTTTCTCCCTCATTCTTTCTCTGCCGCCACATTAATCTTCTTTAAACACTATTTTCATCATGTCACTGCCCTGTTCAGTAACTTTAAATAGCTCACCCGTTCCTCCTCTATCAAGTTCAAAGTTATCTGCCTAACTTTCAAGACCACCCACCATTTGTCCCCACCCTGACTATATAATCATGTTTTCCACTTTTCCTCAGGGCAGAACAGCTGCTCTGGTGAAAATGGGATCTACGGGCTGGGTGCACGAAGTCCCATCTACTGACTTATCACTGTTATAGAAGTGGCTACTTTTTGAGTGCTTAAGATGTGGTAGGTATTGTGCTAGATGTTTTATACAGTTTATATCTAATTTTTATAAAAGCTGGGCTCTTCATAGACATTATTGTTTGGGTTTACAAATGAGGGGAAATGATTCTGAAAAGTTAAGGAATCAGGTTTAGGAATCTTTCTATGGCCCAGCTGGGATCCAAACACATGTCTGTTTAACCTCAACAATCTTATTCTTTTCAATGTACCTTTACTCCATGCTGTTTATTTGGCCCAGAATGTCTTCCTTCCCCATTCTGTCCCCATTCTGTCATTCCAAGTCCTTGAATTCTCTCTATGCCCTAAATGCTAGTTCAAGTTCTGTCTCTTTTGGAAAGCTTCTGACTCTTCCTGCCTTCGTTGATCTCCCTCATCTTTGAATGCACACATACAAAGCACCACCAACACCTTATTCCCTCTTTACCCTGGCATTGTGTTCTATTGTTCTGTATGTTCCAGGCTTATTTTCCCAACCACATTGTAGGTACCTTAAGGGCGAGCATTTTCTGTATTACTTCATAATCTCTCAAATCAGTTGCATGTTTTCTCAGCATCAGGTGATTATGTAATATATGTTTGTTGATAAGATTGTCACCTGAATTATCTTGGGTCCAAATGGGTTGGGAAGGAAGGAGGCAAAAGTAAGCTTTAATTTAATTTTTAAAATCTAACATGGCTTACAAGATATATGTAAAATAGGACAAGAGAGTATAAATTGGGATGAAAGAAAATAGAAAAATAAAACTCGGGGCAATGTTGCTGGAAATGTGACTTAAAATGTATATCATGATGCTAGAGGCAGTGTCTGCTTCTTGACAATCAAAGGCAAAGATGAAAGCCTTCTCTCTTACAAATTCAGTGTCCATGAGATAAAAAAACAAATCAATTGCTTATGAGCAGTAAAACTATTTTTGGTTTCGAGACCAGACGGGAATTTCTCCCCAAGGGTTCTCATTAAAAGGAAATTGGGTAAAGAGTGAACAACATCCTTGCTAACATAATTACAGTAGTTGCAATAAAGAGTTTCCTAGGAATCTTTCTTATAATGACCCTCAGTCTAGCCAATGACATCACAACCAACAAAGTGAAATACAGTAAGAATAATTCTTTAGATAGAGAGCAAGGCAAAAGCTGTGGTTTAGAGCACCCAAAAAAGTCATCTAGTAGAAGGGGGGATGAACTGATGCTCAAAGAAAACGCTGATCCAAATAGGTAGTCTAGTGGTACCGTTAACCTCTATTGACAGGGCTCAGATATGGAAGTAGGGGGCATAGCAGCCATCCAGGGGCATCAGATATTGGAACATGGGGATCTGGTCTGTTTGTACAGTCCCCTTTTCAGGTATGTGGTAGTCTCTTCATTCTCTTGAGTGTCGGTTTGGTTTTGGTAGGAATTCAGCCTGTAGCTGGGGCTAGTGTGGAGGGGATTCTCCCTGATGAAAACTAGTCAGAGCTCCAAAATCCCAGCAAACTGGTTTGATGTTGTAGGCAAAGTTCTTGTTTGGGCTGGAAACAAGAATATTAATCAAGAAACCGATGTCCAGCCATATACACGGAGTTAGGGCAGGAATGGTGGGTGATGTGGGATTAGCTTGATGGATTTATAGGGATGCTGGTCTGCTCAGTTAGGACACACCAAAAGTTAGTGTTAGGATCAGTGAGGATGGGACTCTAAATACACTGACTGCTGGACTTTGTTCTCTTTAGCTCAGAAGTGGTTCTCAGTGTGGAACAGAATCACCTGGGGCTGCTTGTTAACATGCAAACTCCTGTGCCTCACCCAATACCTACTGAGTCAGTACCTTTGGCACAGGCCCAGGATAGCTGCATGTTTACCAACCCCCCACGTGATTCTCATGCAAATAAACTTTGAAAACCACTGAATTAGGGCTAGGTGGGGTCAGACCTACAGGTTTCAGGTATAAGTATCTACACTTAGGCTGACTTGGCTCTGGCAGTGGACACTGAACAATTTCAGTGGGACTTAGAGAATTAGATCCTATTAATTTTTTACGAATAATGGAAAGATGAAGGGCCTTGAAGCAAGTCGTTGAATTAAAATGGGGATTTTTATGAGAGAAGTGCAGACGGGGAAATTTAGAAGTCCTTTTAATAATGGGAGAAAGTACAAATTTAATGAAAGGGAAGTTTTATTATGAACTAGCAGCACATCCTGCCATATACCTCATGTGAAGTAGCTCTAAGAGCATCTGAGAAGTTGTATTTTAGGAGAAGGGAAATCTAGAGTGGCTCTACATGCAGCTAAGGAAATAATAGCCTGGCAGCAGATGAAAGCAGAATATGGCAACAGATAGGTTGCTATAATAAGCAGAACGGCTGGGCACTCAGACTCCAGAATCTTCTGACTTCTGGACATATTTCTTACAAGCACCAAGCACAAAGATTCCAGGAATACAGTGTGCGTTTCTTGGCAGGTTATGGGGAATTATGGCAAGCTCTGTGTTAGCCTCAAAAATAGGTGTTTTGACTGCAAGTTTGTGCAGCTGTCGTTGGTGACAAGCTCAGCCCACGGTGCTGCTTGTGTTATTGTTTCATTTGTTTGTTGTAGTGGTTTTAAATAGAGCAAGAAAGGAATTGGGGAAAAGGTTTGAACCAAAGTAATCAGGCAACTTCAATAATGAAATCTACCCAGGCTTCTGCAATAAGAAATCTATGCAATCCCACTACTAATGCTACTCTCGCTGTAGGGATTCATCGAACCTATTTTATCAGCTCAGTGGGGTTCAGTGTCTCTCTTCTCTGAAGGGAAAACAGCAGAATTATCACCAGGGTAATGAAGCACACCCCTCCCACATTTATGGGATGTTTTTTCAAAAGCATTGGTGTTTTAGTCTCATGTACTAGTTGCAATGTGTGAGAATAAAATGCCTGAATAGCTCTCAAAGGAAACACTTTCCTTTGAGCTAATTTAAAATTCCTCAAGGAGCATGCAGTCAGGTGGGATGTTAATATTTTGCCTCTTTGCTCCCTGCGATTTTAATAAAGGAAATTATAGATGCAGCACTGTAAAGGCTTAGTTGAGTTTTGGATTGGGGCCAGCAATTCACTATGATCTGCTCTCCGCACCATTCTTGTCCTTCCTAATATCCCACACTCTCAAGTTTATTTTCTTCTGTCATTAAGGAATTCTAAGTAGTGTTTCTACTGTGATCAGGCCAATAGCATTTTATTTATTAATACTGTTAATGATCACATTTTACTTGTCTTTTTATAACTTAATTTTTTATTTTGCCTGTGAAACTTTCACAGCATAGTACTCCTGGGTTATCAAAAATTTAATCCAGTGTTGCTATTTACAAACACCACCATTAGTTCAATCCAACCTGGATTTCATCCTCCAGTTCATCTCCTCCACCTCTATCCTAATTCCTCCAAAGCTTTAGGGCCCATGCGATGTTTTAGGACTATTAATTCCTACCACAGGATGCAGTTTAGTAAAGTAATCATTCCAATACAATGTGATAAGGATAATAATAGAAGTGTTTGAAGAGTGGAAAAAGATGATATTTTAGTTAAATCTTGAAGGACTGAGTGGAAATTCACCAGCTTAGGAGGGAAATGTTCGCATTGCCGTGGAAAAGCAGAGTGTTGTTATGTTCACACAATAGGAGGTAGAAAGCCAAAGGCTGAAGCAGAAGTGTAAGATCCAAGTTGTAAAGGGCCTTATATTCCACACGGCTGGTCTTGGACTTTGTTCTTTGGGCAGTGATAGATGGTCAGTGGGTGAAGTAGGGAGAGAGTTGTTTTTTTTTTTTTTTAATCCTGTTTGAAAGATTAATAGGAATGTGTAAAATGATTTGGAATGGGCATACTGGATAGAGGGGGACCAAGTAAGAGGCCATCGCGGTATTTGCAAAAAGAGCTGAAGAGCTGTTGGGCTAAGGCCCTTGGGATGGAGAGACGTTGCTGAGCAAAGACCAGCTGAACTTGGTGACTGGATATTTGAAGCAGCGGAGAGGAAAGAACATATGAGTCTGAGGTTTGTAACTAGGGAGTTGACACGGTTCTTTAGCATCTCACATAAGGCAAATATGAGGAGAAGTTTTTTTTTCTTTTTAAGGACAAGAAGTTAACAAGTTTTGTTTTGGATGGTGTGCTTCAAGTACTTATGGGTGTTGAAGTGTAGATGTTTAGTAATTAGTTATATAAAGAGGCCTGGAGCTCAGGAAGAAAGTTTGAACGGGAGGCGTGGATTTGGAAATGTGGGGACTTATTGGTCTGAGTCATGACTTTATAACTCTATTAATATAAACTATTCAGGCAGCTTCATTACACAGATGGCTTATTTAGAGGTTCTACTCTAATAAACCTTAAGTATTTTTACCTATTCTGCTACCATGTCAGATCTACTCTATCCTGTACTTGTAATTCTGTACTTTTGCAGCCTACATGAAGTGGAGGCTCTGTGCATTTAGCTCTTTTCAATGTCATAGTATTGCGTATTCAACAAGGTGAAGGGAAGAAAACTTGGGCTTTGGAACCTGATAGTCCTGGGCGCTTTCAAAAATTCCAGTTCTCTTCTTTTGCCTGGAACACAGAAAGATTGTGTCCTTTATCCCCTCCTAAGTTAGGAAGGCTATGACATTCCATACAGAAGTTTTACAAGTTCCTTTGTGATTCACCACATCTCCTTTTTCTGTCTCTGCAGCCTTGGAAATGAAGCCCCTCTCAGTCAGGCTTCCTGAGTGACTGTGCTGAATTGTTAGACATGAAGATTGTGTGAAAAATAAAATTGCTACATTAAGCCACTGAATAATATAGAGCTAATAGACCTATAGGCTTGGGTTCAACTCTGTCACTTACTAATTGTAAACAAATTATGCAACTTCTCTGAACCCCAGTTTCTTCATCTTTAAGATGGAAATAATGATACTGAGTTTACTAGAGCCTAGAAACAAGGTACCTTATAAAAAGTGCCATTCACAATATTACAAAGTAATATTGTAGCTATTACTACAAATCTTAATCCATCTTTTTAGACAGTTACTCATTTTTATATGTTGACTTTTAGTTACCTTGTAGTGATTAGCCCTCTTGGATTTTTGTTGTTTTCAGATTTCTTGGACATGTTATCTATATGTTTTTCTGAACAGTTATGAAAAACAGGAAACCAGATGGGGCCCAGGACAGGCAGTCATGCCAACATAGATCTTCTCACAGATATTCCATTTATTAGTGGACTATCTTTCAATAGAGGTATACAAATAATTTATCTTGCAATAATCTCAAATCCTCATCTTGGCCGTGAGGATATAGAGCTTTTTAAAGAGGTATTTTTTCTGTGTGTTTTGAAGTACAAAAATAATTTCTTAAACATTCTCTTTATTTCCGTTGTAATTCTATACTAAAACTTACGTCATTCTGTCATCAGTGTTATCTTTCTATCATGCACTGATTATCTGCTTATGTCATCCTCTTTTTGAAAACTCTCCATTGGTCCCACAATGTCCACAGGATAAAATTTATGGAAGATTTTATCCATTTAAATATCAAATGAAAATCTGAATCTATTTATGGAAAACATCCAATACACCCTTGACTTATGTGGCTGACAAATTCAACCTTTAGAAAATAGAGGAAAGGATGATAAGAATTACATTTCATAACTTCATTTTGAAAACCAAAATTAGTTGTTATTTTGGAAAAGATGGGAATTTTGGACAAAGTGACCTTGGTGAATATAGAGATAACAGAACTGGAGTTCTGTTCTAGAAATTATGAACTGGAGTAAGGTAAATATAGCTCTATAATAGTAAAAAGAAGAGATGACCTTGAGAGTTAAGTTTGGGACAGATAAAAGAAGTATCACTTTCTGTGATGGTGTGGTCAGCCTAGAATACCTGTTTCCTCTAGACATGGTAAGGCTGGAAATATTTATGTAGTTTTATAAATATGTTAATAGTGTACCATGGAGGGCAGGTAAGATGTTTGAGGGGAGCTTTGTGTGGCTCTGTATTCTAAGAGAAAAATTCAGTAGTTTGCCCAAGTTTAGCTGTTTCTTTGTTCTTGTATTTATAGGTGTTACCATAGTCCAACTACTATAAGAGAAACAAATTTTCACATATTCCTCAAAACCTTATATGACAAAATCATTTTATACATAATTGTGTATGTGTGTATATGTATATGTAGATACAGATATTATGAAACCCATAATTTAAAAAAACATTTAAAAATGTTCAGGAAGGATGCATAGACGTCTTCTTTTACTCCGCATGAAAGAAACTAGAAAATGTTGAAAGTCGTGGGTCTGAAAATATTCAATTACAAATGTGTTCTCTTTAAAATCTATCCCTCAGTTGAGGTGACAGTAGCTGTCACCACACCCCTTTCCCTAGGTAGTCAAATTAATTGGGAAAAGGAAGAAAGTGTGCATGGGAGCCTCACCTCACACACTATCACAGTGCCCCTTCCCATCAGCTCCTGGCAGCGCCCTGTCATGACCCTCTGTTCCACCTGTGTGATGGCCTTTCAGAGATGACAAACAGTTTCTCTCAGATGAAATGATTTAACTGGAAATTAAAGAGGCATCCCAGGTTTTTACAAAAAGTATCTGTAACTTCATAATTTTATTTTCCTAGCATCTGTTCTATTCAAGCCAAGCCTGCTATGGTGATCTTCGTCAAGACAATTCAGTAGTTTCCTAGCAACCAAGTTTCCTGTGGTTTCCTTGGTTATAAGCAACGACATAACTCTTGCGGGCAACTTCAAAAGCACAGAAGAAAACCCTCCTTATGAAGAATGAGGTTCCAAAAATTTCAGGTTACTGCTTGCTGAGTTTCTCTTTAATAATGAAGAAGTTTCTCCCCATGGACCTAGTAACACTAAGGAATTATGCTGAGATTGTAAAGTAAAATCACATGTAAGATTATGTGTTCTTTTTTTATTTTATTAGTCATTTGCTGATCCTATTTTTTTTCTGAAATTAAGATCCTTGTCCTATCTCTTTTAATTGACTACTATCCTTAGACATTGTCCATCAGATGAAATTTAGATACTTTTTTAATACATGAGAGATCATTTATGAAAACAGCAGAGTTGTAGTTGCTCTACAGTAGGACTCAATAATACCACCTTATTTTTTCTAAGAAAATTTATTTGAGAGGCTTAGATGGCAATGTCACCCGACTTTAGTGGAGTCCATTAAAATCTCCAGTGCCAGCATGACCAGCATTGATTCCTTTGACATACTTAATTGTTTTTCCCATCAATATTTATTCTAAAGAAGAGCTATATTCATGGATGATTTGAATATCAATAGCTTCATTCCCTGGTGATGAATCTAAAATCCATACTATGTCACAGAAGAAGGAAGTGGAAGCTTACAGAAATAAGAGTAGAATTTGTACTACATAGACTATTTATTCTTGCATCATTGGTATCTAGTATAGAATAAGGCTTGTGATAGAAATAAAAGATTAAATTAATGAATGACCAGAGGTCAGTGGCTTCTTTAATTTTTCCAGTAAAACTCAGATTTTTGTATGGGGATTTCCACTAAAACAATTAACATTTGAAAAAGAAAAGAGAATGAATTCTATGTGTAAGAATTTTAATTTTAGTCAGTGTATATTTCTTTTCATACTATCGTATTCATGTATTCATTCACATGTTTATTGAGTTTCTACCATGTGCCAGGCTGTGTACTGAATGCACAAAGTACAATGTTGAACAAAATTAAACATGATTCCTGCCTCATGGATCTGGAAAAATAAAATGTTTGGGAATTATAAATTAATCAAATGATGGTAAGAGCAAAAGTAAAAATGTTAATACCTCTGTTAAATACTATAAAGGAAAGATAACAGTACTGTGAGCTTAGCAAGGAATCCTGGGCTGATTTGAAGGCAGGAGAAGACAGGGATGATTTCTCTGAGGAAGGAACATTTAAGCTGAGGGATGAAGGGATGAATAGGTATGACTAGGAGAAATATATAGGGAGGAGTATGTGCAAAGGGCCTGTAGACTTTAGAAGAATCTAAAGAAGTCCAGTGAGAATGGAGTTCAGCAATAGAGAGTGAGCACAGAGTATGAGGAGGCTGGGGAGGTTGCAGGAGCAGCCCTTGAGGGACCTTCTAAGCCACACTGAACATTTAGCAGAAAATTAAAAAACTAGAAAAGGTTTGCAAACATTGTGCATAGTTGCATTTTAACATTTATAGCAATTGTATTTTTAAAAATCACCTAACCTTTGATTTGAAGGTGAAAATTTAATTCTGAGATTGCTGAAGTAGCTGAATAGCTAAAGGTTCAGGCTTTTGGTATGAATGTGGCATTTGGACAGACTGTGCCACATTAGAGATCCAATGTAGGGAGAGTAGAAGGCCAGGCAGCAGCATCAGTAATCCAGGAAGGAGGGAAGGAAGGTTAAAGAATTACATCTCAAAGACCAAGCAAAGGGCACAGCAATAGAGGAAGAGGTAGAAAATGGCATTTATCGAGAAACCATTTTATAGCAGATATTTTATATATATCATTTTATTTAATTCTCCCAACTACTTAACAAGGTAGATATCATTTCCCCCCTTTTTATAACATTTAACACTGAAAAATAGAGAGTATAAGTAACATTCCCTGAATGATTTGATCCTTGGATTAAAAACTTCAACTGTCTTGGATTCTAAAAAACCTATGCTTTTCTTTTTGAGTTTAATACATCATATTGCCACTCTTCTGTGCAATTGTTTGAGTCCAAAAGTCTGGATATCAAGATGGCCTTTATGGGCCTCCCCTCTTGGTTCCCTGAAACCTAACAGGTGAAGGTAAAAGGGAACCCATCAGGACAGCAAATAGCTGAGATCCCTCCTCAATATGGCAAAGGGGGAGGAGGAAAGGCCTTAAAAAGGCCTACCCTGGGGCCCCACGCACACGTCTCACCCTGTAGCATGCCCACATCCATGTCTCGGATTTGTACTTTTCCATTTTCTCATTTCTCAATAAAATCTTTTCTACTGGCCTCTTAAAAAAAAAAAAAAAAAAAAAAAAAAAAAAAAAAGATGGCCTTTATGTAATGACTGACCTTGACCAATGAGGAAGGCAAAGATTTAATCAAGTTTTACTTTTCTGAGACTTCTAGAGAAAGACAACACTAAGCTCTTTTATCTGAGGCAGTGCTATCTTTATTTTTCTATACAACCTTTTATATGTGTATTTATTTCAGCAATTTTTACTGAATTATCCTTAAAATCACATGCTTAGCAGTCATTTTGAAATTGAAACATTCAATTCTGCATTAAGATAAGAAGAATTAAAGCAGTAAAGTAGTTTGTATTTTTTCCCCTCATGTCATAGAATCAAAGATTTAGAACTGAAACAGACCAAGAGGATCAAGAGGTCATTTGGACCACTGAAACTCATTCATTCATTCAATATTTTTTAATTGAGTGTCTACTATATGCCAGGCACAGTTCAAGACAGTGGGGATGTTCCAGTGAATACACAATGTCCTTGACATCATTAGAAACAGATAAAATAAAAAACAATTATAATCTAATGAATTGTATTTCAGAGTCAGGAAGTAAAATGATGTGAAGTAAAACAAAATGGTGAGGTGGTAGAAGGTGGTCAAGAAAGGATTTTCTGAGGAAGTGACATTTGATTAGAGACTTGAGGGAAGTGAAGAAGTGCTATATCGGGGAAGAGATTTCCAGGCAGAGGGAAAAGAAAGTGCAAAGACTTGGAGACCAATAGCATGCTTAGTAGATTGGAGGACTGGCAAGGAGACCAGTGTGAATGAAATGGAGTTGGTGAGGGGGGAGTGTAGGAAATGAGATCAAAGAGATAGCCAGGGCCAGATCATGTGGAGCCTTGAGGGCCATGGTAAAGGACTTTGGATTTTATTCTTAGTATGTTGGGAAGCATTTGGAGTACAATGAGTTGAAGAGTGGCATAATCAGATTCACAAATTATAATAGTCTGGACACTATGTAATGCACATACTGAAGAGAAATGAGAGTAGAGGCAGGTGAAAAATTAAGGTGGCTAGTGTAATAATCCAGGTGAACATTGGTGGTGCTAGTGGTGGAGGTGGTGAGAGGTACTCAGATTCTGGAGTTAGTGTGAAGGTAGAACCAACAGGAATTTCTTCTGGATGTAGTGTAGAATATGAGAGAAAGAGCGGAATCAAGGATACCTTGAAAGATATTGGACTGAGAAATTGGGGAACATGGGAGGAGCAGGTTTGGTGATAATGGGAGATAAAAGAATTCTCTTTTGGACATGCAGTGTTCATGATACCTATGAAATATCTAAGTGGAGATGTAGAGCAGGAAGTTCATGAGCAAAATTTTGGGAAATAGAAGATCACTAGTACCTGAAAAGAATGTTTCTTGTGAAGTGGTGTGTTTGCAAGTCTGTTTAGAGTGTGTTTAGTAAAGAAAGGGAGACAAGAAAGTGGAGGCAATGATTATGAACTACTCTTTTGAGGACTTTTGCTGTAAAGGAGAACTGAGAAATATGGCAGGAGTGGAGAAGCATGTAGAATCAAGGGAAGCTCTCAGAGCTTTTTCATATGCTGACAAGAATGATCCAGTAGAGAGGGAAAATTTGATGATGCAAAAGAAAGAAAGAATAATTGAAGAAGCAATATTTTAAGGAAGCAGTACAGAATGGGATCCATTGCACAGGTGAAGAGGTTGGCCTTAAGTAGATGTTTCCCCCGTTAATTCCTAGTAAGCAAAAATAAGGTAGAATTACATGGGTTGAAGTGGGAAACTTAGTAAAGGTGGTGGGAAGGAGGATACGGAAGTTGTCCTCTAATTGGTTGTTTTTTCTCAGTGAAATAGGAAGCAAGTCATTGGTAGATGTACTAGAGATTGAAGTGGAGAGGGAAAGTTATTTAGTAGATGCCAAGGAGAGTGGGAGAATTGTCTTGTTAGTAGACAAGGTTCTGTTAGCAGGGTTTTGTGTTGTATGCCAAGCCCCTTCAGCTGCTCAGAAGCAATTTACTAAAATGGGAAACATTGGGATGGAGAGCTAGTTAGACAAGTGGTTTAACCAATACATTTTTTATAGGTGAGTACTGCAGAGAGAGCAAGGGGCAGAGAAAGGAGGGTATAGACTAGCAAAGCAATGATGATATTAGAAATATTTAACATACCTGCCCCCCATGCCGTTTTTCCTATCATTAACACTTTGCATTAATCTGGTACCTTTGTTACAATTGATGAAAAAATATTATAATTGTACTGTTAATTATAGTCCATTATTAGGATTCATTGTTTGTGTTTTGCAGTTCTAGTTTTTTAAATTTAATCCAGTACTATATATACAAGCTAAAATTTCCCCTTTTATCCACATTCAAATATGTTATTCAGTGGTGTTAATTATATTCACAATGTTGTCCTACCATCATCACTATCCATTACCAAAATTTTCTATCACATCAAACAGAAATTCTGAGCCAATTAAGCATTAACTCCCCATTCCCAACCCCTTCCTTGGACCCTGGTAACTTGTATTCTAGTTTCTCACTTTGAATTTGCTTATTCTAATTGTTTCATATCAATGAGATCATACAATATTTGTCCATTTTTGTCTGGCTTATTTCCTTAAATATGATCTCTTCCAAGTTCATCAATGTTGCATGTATCAGAACTTCATTCCTTTTTACAGCTGAATAATATTCCATTATATGTATATACAACATTTCAGATGATATAGTAATTCTATACTTAACTTTCTGAGGAGCCACCAAACTCTTTTCCAAAGAGGCTGTACCATGTTACATTCCCACCAGCAATAAGCAACTGTTCCTATTTCTCCACATCTTCTACAAAACTTGTAATTTTCAGGTTACAAGTAGAAATTGCTGTTCTAGTCAGTGTGAAATGGAATCTCATTAAATTTTGATTTGCATTTCCTAATGCCATCTTTTCAGGTACTCTTTGACCAATTGTATATCTTCTTTGGAGAAATGTTGATTCAAGTTTTTGGTTGTTTTTTTTTTTCTCAAATTTTTTGGTAGGGTCATTTTTTTGTTGTTGTTGTTTAGTTGTAGGATTTCTTTATATATTCTGGGTATTAAACATTTATCAGATATGTGGTTTCCAAATATTTTCTCCCTATCTGTAACTTGTCTTTTTACTTTCATGATGAAGTCCTTTGATGCACAAAACCTTTTAACTCTGATGAAGTCCTATTTATTTTTTTTTCTTTTGTTGCGTGTGCTTTTGGTGTAAAGTCTTAAAAAAAACATTGTCTAACACATTATCAGGCAATGCTTTATTATTTTTTTTTCTTATAGGAATTTTATAGTCCTGGTTTTTATATCTACGTCTTTGATCCATTTTCAGTTAATTTTTATATATGGTGTGAGGTAGGGGTTCACCTTCATTCTTTTGCATATGAATATCCAATTTTCTCAGCACCATTTGTTGGAGAAACTATTCTTTCCCCAATGAGTAGACTTCACCCTTGTCAAAAATAAATTGGCGGGGAGCAGATGTGGCTCAAGCAGTTGGGCACCCACCTCCCACATGGGAGGTCCTGGATTCAGTTCCTGGTGCCTCCTAAAGAACTGAGCAGACACAATGAGTGGACACAATGAGCTGATGCAACAAGCAGAGAGCAAGCAAACACAGCGAGCAGACAATGAGCAGAAATAACGAGCAGACAGATGAGGGAGCCACGGGTGAATAAATCAGACACAATGTGAGAGTTTATTTTTGAACTTTAAATTCAGTTCCACTGGTCTATATGTCCATCCTTGTGCCAGTACCATGCTGTTTTGACTAATGTAGCTTTGTAATAAATTTTAAAATAGGAAAGTGTGAGTCTTCTTTCTCAAATTGGATTGGCTGGGCTCCTTAGCCCATATAAATTTGATGATTGGCGTTTCCATTTCTGCAAAGAAGGCTGTTGGAATTATGATTGGGATTATATTGAATCTATAAACCTCTTTCAGTAGAATTAACAATATTTAGTCTCTCAATCCACAAACGTGGAATGTCCTTTCATTTATTTAGATTGTCTTTTATTTATTTTAGCAATGTTTTTTAGTTTTCCATCTAAAAGTCCTTTACATCCTTGGTTAAATTTATTCCTAGATATTTAATTCTTTTAGTTGCTATTGTAAATGGAATTTTTTCTTGCTTTCCTCTTCAGATTGTTTATTAGTAGTGTATAGAAATACTACTGACTTTTGCATGTTGATCTTGTACCCTAGCATTTTGCTGAATTGGTTTAGTAGGTCTGGTAGCATTGTTGTGAATTTTTCAGGATTTTCTTTATATAGGGCCGTGTCATCTACAAATAGTCAAAATTTGAGTTCTTCCTTTTCAATCTGAATACTTTTAATTTCTTTTTCTTGCCTAGTTGCTCTGGCTAGCACTTCCAATATAATGTTATATAACAATGATGACAATGGGCATCCTTCTCTTGTTCCTTACCTTAGAGGCAAAGCTTTCAGTCTTTCACCACTGAGGTTGATGTTAGCTGGGGTTTTTTCATATATGCTCTTTCTAACCTTGTGGTAATTTCCATCTCTTCCTAGTTTTCTAAGTGTTATTATCAAGAAGCAGTGCTGGATTTTGTCAATTGCCTTTTCTGCATCAACTGGGTGACCAAGTATGTTTTTCCCTTCTTTCTTTAATGTGGTATATTACGTTAACTGATTTTCTTATATTGGAACTATCCTTGCATACTTAGGATAAAGTTCACTTGATCATGGTTTATTATTCTTTTGATGTGCTGTTGGATTCAGTTTGCTAGTATTTTGTTGAGGACTTTTGCATCTATACTCATAAGGGATATTGGTTTGTAAATATCTTTTCCTGTGGTATCTTTATCTGGCTTTGGTATAGGGGTGATGGAGGCCTCACAAAACGAGTTCCCTCTTCTTCAATTTCACTTAAGTGTTTCGGCAGGATTGGTGCTTGTTCTTCTTGGAATATTTGGTAAAATTCACTGGTCAAGTCATCTGGTCCTGGGCTTTTCTTTGATGAAAGGCTTTTGATTACTGATTCAATCTATTTATTGTTATTGATCTGTTGAAATCTTCTATTTCTTCTTAAAACAATGTAAGTAGTTTGTGTGTTTCTAGAAACTTGTCCATTCCATCTAGGTTATCTAATTTGTTGGCATACAATTGTTCATAGTATCCTCTTATAATCTTTTTTATTTCTGTGGGGTCAGTAGTAATGTATCCCCTTTCAGATAGGATTCTAGTTATTTGTGTCTTCTCTCATTTTCTTTGTCAGTCTAGTTAAAGGTTTGTCAATTGGTTTTCAAAGAACCAAGTTTTGGCTTCATTGATTCTCTCCTTTATTATTTTTTAAATCTCTACTTCATTTTTCTCTGCTTTAATGTTTCTAACTTCCTTTCTTCTGCTCACTTTGGATTTTGCTCTTCTTTTTCTAGAGTCTCCAGGTCTCTGATTTGAGGGCTTTCTTCTTTTTTTAATGTAGGCATTTAGAGCTATAACTATCCTCTCAGCGCTGCCTTTGCTTCATCCAATACGTTCTGCTTTTTGGGTTTTTATTTTCATTCACCTCTAGATGTTTCCCAATTTCCCTTGAATTTCTTCTTTCATCAATTTGTTGTTTAAGGGTGCATTGTGTAATTTCTGGGTATTTGTGATTTTTCTAATTCTTCCTCTGTTATTGATTTCTACCTTCCTTCTATTGTGTTCCGAGAAGGTACATTATATGATTTCAGTGTTGTTGAATTTAAGGCTTGTTCTGTGACCTAACATATAGTCTATCCTGAAGAATGATCCATGTGTACTTTGAGAGAATTTTTATTTGATGTTCCTGGGTGAAGTGTTCTAGATTTGCCTGTTAGCTCTAGTTGGTTTGTAGTGTCATTCAAGTGTTCGATTTCCTTATTAATCTTATGTCTAGATGTCCTATCTGTTATTGAAAGTAGTGTGTTCCAGTCACCTGCTTTGAATATGGAGCCATCTATTTCTCCCTTCAAATCTGTTGGCAATCTTCATATATTTTGGCACTCTGCTCTTAGGTGCATATATATATTTTATAATTATTATGTCTTCTTGTTGAATTGACTTCTTTATTTGTAATAGTGATTTCTCTGTTCCTCATACCAATTTTTCTCTTAAATTTCTTTCATCATATTTTAGTATAGTTACCACAGCTCTCCTTTGACTATGATTTGCTTGGTATATTTTTTCCCATCCTTTCAATGACGCTTAAGCAGAGTCTCTTGTAAACAATATATATTTGGGTCACTCTTTTCTATCCATTTGCCAATCTTTGCCTTTTGACTGGAAAGTTTAATCCATTTATATCTAAAGAACTACTGATAAAGCTAGATTTTCTTCTGCCAATTTGCTAGTTTTTTAAAAATAATATTGCAATTTTTATCAACTTGTATTGATTTTTTAAAAAATAAACTTTATTTTTAAAGAGATTTTAGATTACAGAAAAGTTACATAGAATGTATGAGGGATTCCTATGTACTGCCCCCCCTGACATCATACCTTATTTTTTTTTAAAATGTAGCAGTACAATTTATTATGATGTATCTGTAAAAGCCACTCATTTAAAAATTGCACATTTAACAAATGACTCACTTGTGGTAAGGACTAACGTACCTACAATAATAATCTAAAAAATAAAACCATCATTGTGACATTTATCAATATTTCATACATCCAACAAATACTTAAGGAGGCAACTACCATTGTTATAACTTCTTTAAAGCAAAAAACTTAAGCACAAATCAATTAAGAGAACCTTCAACTGTTCACATTTGCATGCATTTTTGGCTGAACTTTCAGAGATTCCACATGTAACAAAACCACAACTTTGAATCAAAATGAATATTAAAAACATTTAAGCCTTGTGACAAACTTACTCTAAAGAAGCAAGGAAAACAGAGTGATTAGTAACAGCAGTTTATTTCTAGGAGAGAAAGCAATCACTTATTTCCTTTATCATAAAACAAAAGTCAATGAGTCAACATTTTAATAACACTGACCAAGTTATTTACTATTCAAGAATTTGCTTTTCAAGTTTTGTCTTTAATATGTATCCTATCCATATATTTGGATTAAATTAAATTTATACATCAAAAACATTTTGCTCAGAATTCTAATCTTAAGTATAAATCATAACTTATCAAAGCATAGTCCAAACCCTATATAATAATGCTACCATTTAGATTTACAGGCTTCATCTGAAAAACTTATCTTACAAACAGGAGTTTTGTCCTGTTTTTATCAAAGCCCAATGAAGGAAAATGCATAGCATGAATTATTTGAATCTGTCTTTTTTTAAATTGTCATTTAAAGTTTTAGACATAGGGACATTTTAGACATAGGGAGAAACAGGGCAATTTAATTTTTATACATCTTATACATTTGTTGTCCTTCAATTCCTCCATTAATGCTTTCTTTCATGTTTGTTTGATGTTTTGTATTGTACAATTTTTAGTCGCTTCTCATTTCTTTCTGCATATATTTTTCATATATTTTCTTTGTGATTACTGTGGAAGTTTAATTTAACATCCTAAATATATAACATTTACCTTTGCTTTGTTACCAACTTAATTTCAATAACATATACATATATTCTTCCTATACTTCTCCATCTCCCCACCTTTTCATTGTACTGGTTACTTTATACATTGTATGTCCAAAACCATCGATTTATCATTACTTTTTATGCATTTTATAACCTGTAAGTAGTAAAAAGTGAGTTGCATACTAAAAAATACAATATAATAATAATCATTTATAATTACCCATATGTTTACATTTACTGGAGATCCTTATTTTTTTATGCCACTTCAATCCACTGTCTATTGTCCTTCCTTTCAGTTTAAAGGGCTCCCAATAATACTACTTGTTGGGTGGTCTAATGGTGAGAAACTCTTTCATCTTTTGTTTATCTGAGAATGTCTTAATCTCTCCCTTAATTTTGAAAGACAGTCTTGCAGGGGATAAAATTCTTGTTTGATAATTGTTTCCTTTTCGCATTTAAATATTTTGTCCCAATGCTTTCTTGCCTCCATAGTTTCTGATGCGAAATTGGCACTTAATTTTATTGGGACTCCCTTGTAAATAACATGTTATTTTTCTCTTGCAATGTTTAGAACTCTCTCCTTGTCCCTAGCATTTGACAGTTTACTACTACGTGTCTGGACATGACTCTTTGAGTTTAGCCTTTTTTCAATATATAACAATATATTGTTATATATAACAATATGCATATGCATAGTCTTGTCTGTTAAATTTGGGAAATTTTCTGCAATTATTCCTTTGAACATTCCTTTTGTTCTTTTTTCTATTTCTACTCCTTCTGGATCTCCCATTATATATATATTGGTATGCTTGACATTTTTGCATAGGTCTTTCATGTTCTATTCACTTTTGTTCATTAATTTTTCATTTCTGCCTCTCAGCCTGAATCATTTCAAGAGCCTTTTCTTTGAATTCACTGATTCTTTCTTCTGCCAGCTCCAATCTGCTGGTGAAACCCTCTAGGGAACATTTCATGTCATTTATTGCAGTCTTCAACTCCAATATTTTTGTTTAGTTTCTTTTAAAAATATATATATCTTTATTGAGATTCTCATATTGTTCATTCATGGTTTTTCTGATATGCTTTAGTTCTTCCTCTGTTTTTTACTTTATATCCTTGAGCATATAAAGGATCATTTTTAAAGTCTTTGTCCAGTATGTTCAAAAACTGGCCTTCTTTGTTGATGGTTTCACGGTTTTTATTGGTTCCTTTGGATGAACCATCATTTCCTGTTTCTGCATTTGTCTTGCACTTTTTTTTGCTGTATACTACACATCTCAATATTTTAAAGTGTTAACTCTGGTATTTATTCCTTAAGCTTTCTGTTCCTTAAATTTGTATCCAGCTAGTGTTATGACAGAGATGTTCTTATGCCCCAGGTTTCTTACCCTACTATATTTGTCTGCAAGCTGCTGCTGCCTGTGGGGCAAGTTCTGGGAGGGTGAGCCTGTGACCAGTTTCCTGGATCAGTTTTTTAGACTGCTGCCCAGTAGATTGGAATGGGTATATAGGCACCCCAGTTTGAGAACAGGGTTTACTGTGCTTCCTCCCAAACAGGAGCAGGGACCCACAATGGGAGCACAGGCTGGCTCCACATGGCATTGGGGAAGGGTAAAGTATAGGCTAGGAAGGCCACCACGAGCTTCTCCTACCATTTTTATTTATTTTTATTTTTTTATTTTTATTTTTTTTATAAAGATTTATTTATTTATTCATTTATCCCCCCCTTGCTGCTTGTGCTTGCTGTGTCCATTGGCTGTGTGCTTTTTCTGTGTCTGCTTATCTCCCCCTTGCTGTGAAGTCTTGCTGCATCAGCCCACTGCGCCGCGCCGGGCCGGCCTGCCCTCACAAGGAGTCCCCGGGAAGCGAACCCGGGGCCTCCCATATGGTAAACGGGAGCTCTATCCATTGAGCCACACCCACTTCCCTCTCCTACCATTTTTAAAGCTGTGTTTTCTTGATTTGGTAATCACCTAGTTATTGCAACCCTTTAACTGTTTTCCAGAATTTTTGAGGAAGATGGCTCTGTCAGTTTTTGCTAATTGTTCACAGATTCTGTGGAGAATAGCAACATGAAGTGTCTTATGCTGCCACATTGATGGACCAGAAGTTCAAATCACATTTTAACTGGAGTTATTTCTCTTTAATTTGCCCCACTATCCTGAGTCACTCAAAGACACAAAGTAAATGACTGCCAGGACCAGAAATCAGAAACCTCCTGTTCAACTTACTAATAAGTCACACTTTTTTTGGCTCCAAATTCTTTAGATATCTTGCATTGAATATTGTTTCAACATTAAAATTTTGTATTAGAGGTGGATATGCCAGAACATAAATCATGTTCTAAGTTTTTAGAAATTACTTATGTAAAAGGAAAGATCCTTATGTTTTTTATGAAAATATTTTGTAAAACTAATAAATGAAGGCATTTTATTAGCAATAGAGTAAAATCACTTTGCTTCCCACAGAGTATTTAGTTTAGTTGTAGGAGGGCATTGTAAAATATTTGTAAATTGTTAATTTTGTTAAAAATTGACATCTGCTGCTAAAGAATCACTATGACTTTTTAGAGCAAAGTTAAAATGAGATTTTTAAAAAAATGTTGAGCATAATGAAGTAAGAAAAAATCTGCCTTGTGTACCTTTTCACATTGCTTCATCCTTCTCTGTACCTTTAGGAAGCTCAAAGACTTGAAATAAGGCTTACATTCAGGTATTTCTCCAAAGGGTTGGAACTTTAAAATGTTTTGTCCTTTTTCTTTCATTAGATTTCCTGTTCTTACTCTGCTTCCTATTTTGTGCCTTGGACTTTGAAATGAGTTCAGCAAATCTGCCATTGAAATATGGCCTTAGAGTTTCTCTTTTAGTGAAGTTGAATATTTCCCCATACATGTTGATGGTGATGGGTATAGACATTGATTTAGCATGATGGAGCTCTAGAAGGAGTCTTGGCTTTTCTAATGAAGATGATGGCAACTTTTTAAAAACCATACTTGTAATTTTCACTATAGTACTAAACCAACAAAAGAAAGAAGTAAATAAATAGGATACTTCCATAACATTGAGTTGGTATGGTAACCATTGAACACAAAGAATCAGCTATGAATTTTTTCCATGTGCAATATGTTAGAACAGTTTAGTCTTCCGTGTGGCCTCTGAGTGAAATTAATTTTTCATTACATAATCTGTTTATACCAAAACACATGCTCCATTACTTTCCATGAAACAGGAAGTCATAGCCCACAGTGAATGCACAAACATGCAGACATCACTACATACAAGTTAAATTAAGATCAATCACTATCATTCATTATTTTCAATGTCCAACTGAAATGAGAAAAGCCCATTAATGAATTTATGTGGTTAATGCCAACCCATTTCCCCCTATTTATTAGAATTTATGATGTACAATGGTCTTAAGGATCTTTCTGATTTTGGTGTTTAGATTATTTAGAAAACAGCAGTGTACCTGCCTTCCCATGAGACTTTTCAAAATGACTTTTTATTTGTCAGTCCTTGCCTCAGGAGATGATGTATTTTCATGTATTCATTTCCAAGCAGAACAAGTTACTTGCTACTGTTTTTCCCTTCAGGAGCTTTCCTAATTCTAAACATTTTTATGAGGCAGGTAAAGCAAGTCTTTCTGAAAACAAATTAAATACTTTAGAATGGAAAACTATTCCAAGCTACCTGGTGAATATGACCAAGCTCAGCTGTATAAGAGTAAACCCAAGACAATAAAATCTCTTTTGCAGCTCTTACTGTTATGAAATAAATGCCAATTTAAAACAACAATGTCAGCAATAACAAATCTCACCAATTATTATGGTGAAACTAGAGTTAAGACGTTTCATTTGACTTTTAGAAAGTACACACACACAACCCTAACAGGACACACACACACACAAAAACTGAATCTAGACACTGATCTTACACTGTTCATGAAAACTAACTCAAAATGGATCCTAGAACCTAAATATGAAACACAAAACTATGAAACTACTAGAAGTAACATTGGAGAAAATCTAGGGGACTTTGGATTAGATGATGACTTTTTAGATACAATAACCAAAAGCATGATTCATGAAAAAAAAATTGGGTTAAACTTCATTAAAATTAAAAACTTCTTTTCTGCAATTCACTGTTAGGAGAATGAAAAGACAAGCTACAGACTGGGAGAAAATATTTGCAAAACGTATAATGATAAAGGACTTGTATCCAAAATATGCAAAGGATTCTTAAAACTCAACAATAGAAACATAAACAACCCAAATGGGCAAAAGATCTGAACAGACACCTTATCAAAGAAGATATATGGATAGCAAATAAGCATATGAAAAGTTGTTCAACACCATATGTCATTAGTGAATTGCAAATTAAACAATGAGTTACCACTAAACGCTTATTAGAATGGCTAAAATCCAAAAAACTGACATTACCAAGAACTAGCAAGGATTTGGAGCAAAAAGAACTCTCTTTCAGTGCTGTTGGAAGTGCAAAATGGTACAGCTCCTTTGGGAAGCAGTTTGGCAGTGACTTCAAAGCTAAACATAGGATCTAGAAACGACACTCTTAGGTTTTTACCCAAATGAGTTGAAACTCATTTCAACACAAAAATCTGCACACGTATGTTTAGCAACTTTATTTACAATTGTCAAAAACTGGAAGCAACCAAGATGCCCAGTTTGAATGGATAAACAAATGTGTCACATCAATGAAATTCAACATTAAAAACAAATAAGTTTATTGTTACTATAGTTAATATCTTGTGTTAATTGAGCAACTTTTAACATTTATATAAAAATAAATTTTTAAATAAAAAACTGTCAAGCTATGAAAAGATATGGAGGAACTTTAAAAACATATTACTGGGGAATTGTGGGAAGATGGTATCTGATTAGGCAGACAATGCTCAGCTCTTTCACAAAAACAATGGAGAAAGGGCCAAAAGCTCCCTGAGGGACCTACTTTGGGGGTCAGCAGACCAAGACAGTGCTTCACAACTTCCAGGAATATGAGGGACAGAGAGACGAAGAACCCGAAACAACAAACCTCACTGTGAGGTACTAAACCTGCCGGTCACTGGGAAGGGCTCCCTCCCCCACCCCCAAGATATTAAGCTGGGGTAAAACCCCTAGCTCTTTGCAGCTGACTGAGAGGGAAGCAGATGTCCTCCTTCCTGTCAATTGTTACAAGTGAAAAGGGAGGGGGAATTGGAGGGCCTTTCTTCAGTAAATTTGGCCAGCAGAGCTGGCTTTTCATCTTGGCTCCTGCCAGACTAAAACAAAGGAAAACCAGCAGAGATACATCTCTGTGGAAAGGTACACCAACGAGCGCCATCTTCTGGCCAGTCTTGAAATTGCATGGAGAAAAACTGCAATTGGGTCTACTGTTCTCTAACTTCTGGGAGAAAAACTGCCCCATTAGTGAGTCCCTGGAACAATTTTGATAACTTAAGATGGGCAATTTTAAAGAATTAGGATGAGTTGAACCAAATATCAAAGAAGAGCTGTGAAAAAATAACAACAGGCAAGAGAGAGAAATTGGCCATCAGAGTAAATTCACCAACATATTCAGATACCTATACATCAGCAAAAAATTACAAGCCATATTAGGAAACAGGAAGGGATGGCCCAGCCAAAGGAACAAACCAAATATCCAGAAGAGATACAGGATTTAAGATAATTAATCAATGATAATCACACAACTCTCCTAAATCAATTTAAAGAAATGAGAGAAAATATGACAAAAGAGATAAAGGATGAATTAGTAATTTCGAAGACAGAACATCTGAACTGGAAAAGACAGGAGATCAGAAAGAGAAGAGAATGCAAAAAATGGAACAGTGTCTCGGGGAATTGAATGACAATGTGAAACGCAAAAACGTAAGCATTATCAGTGTCCCAGAAGGAGAAGAAAATGGAAAAGAGACAGAAAGAATATTTGAGGAAATAATGACTGAAAACTTCCCTACCCTTTTGAAAGACATAAATATCAAATTCCAAGAAGTACAATGCACCCCAAACAGAATAGATCCAAATAGACCTACCCCAAGACACTTACTATTCAGAATGACAAATATCAGAGATAAAGAGAAGATTCTGAAAGCAGCAAGGGAAAAGCAAGGGAAACTCGATAAGATTAAGTGCCAGCCTCTCATCAGTCACCATGGAGGGAAGAAGAAAGTGGTATGATGTATCTAAGGCACTGAAAGAGAAAAACTGCCAGCCAAGAATTTTGAAAGCTGTCCTTCAAAAATGGAGGTGAGTTCAAAGTCTTCACAGACAAACAAAAACTGATAGAATATGTTTCCAAAAGACCAGAATCACAAGAGATACTAAAGGGAGTGCTGCAGCCTGAAAGGAAAAAACAAGGGCGAGAGACTTGGAGAAGAGTATAGAAATGAAGATTATTTGAAAGGGTAAATGAAAAGGTAAAAAGATAGACAGCAGTACAATACGACAACAGTAAGCCAAAGGTCAAAATGGATGAAGTAATTAATGTCTTTACAATGATAACATTGAATTTTAATAGCTTGAACTCCCCAATCAAAAGACGTAGACTGATAGGATGGATAAAAAAATATGAGTCATCTATATGTTGTCGACAAGAGACTCTCCTGAGATATAAGGACACAACCAAGTTAAAAATGAAAGGTTGGAAAAAGATATTCCATGCAAATAGTAACCAAAAAAGAGCTGGAGTAATGATATTCTTATCAAATAAAATATATTAAATGTAAAACTGTTATAAGGGATGAAAAAGGTCATTATATATTAATAAAAGGAGCAATACAGCAAGATGAAATTATTAAATATTTATGCCTCAAGGTATATGAGGCACACACTGGCAAAACTGAAGGGAGAAATAGATGTCTCTACATTAATAGTTGGACACTTCAATACACCAATCTCAGTACTGGATAGAACATCTGGACAGAGGATAAATAAAGAAACAGAGAGCTTGAATAATATGATAAATGAACTAGATCTAACACATCTATAGAGCATTGCATCCCGAAACAGCAGGATATACATTCTTTTCAAGTGCTCATGGAGTCTTCTCCAAGATAAAGCATATGTTGGGTCACAAGAGAAGTCTCAGTAAATTTAAAAAGATTGAAATTATGCAAAACACTTTCTCATGTCATAATAGAATAAAGCTGGAAATCAGTAATGGATGGAAAAAGGGAAAATTCATAAATATATGGACTTTAAACAACACACTCTTAAATAATTAGTGGGTTAAAGAAGAAATTGCAAGAGAATTCAGCAAGTATTTTGAGATGAATGAAAATGAGAGCACAACACATCAAAAACTATGCGGGACACTGCAAAGGCAGTGCTGAGAGGGAAATTTATAGGCCTCAGTGCTTACATTAAACAAGAATAAAGAGCTAAAATTGAAGACCTAACTGCACACCTGGAGGAACTGGAAAAAGAACAGCAAACTAATCCCAAACCAAGCTGAAGGAAAGAAATAGTAAAGATCAGAGCAGAAATAAATGAAATTGAGAACAACAAAACCAAACGTTGGTTCTTTGAGAAGATCAACAAAATTGACAAACCCTTAGCTAGCAGACAAAGAAAAAAAGAGAGAAGATGCAAACAAATAAAATCAGAAATGAGAGGGAGGACATTACCATTGACCCTGCAGAAATAAGAGCAATCATAAGAGGATACTATGAATAACTGTATGCCAAAAACAAAACAAACAAACAAAAAAAAAACCAAACACTAGAAAATGTAGACTAGATGGAAAAATTCCTAGAAACACACAAACCTGCTACACTGACCTAGATGAAATAGAAGACCTCAAAATACTATTCACAAGTGAAGAGATTGTAAGTCATGAGAAACCTCCCAAAGATGAAAAGCCCAAGACCAGATGTCTTCACAGGTGAATTCTACCAATCATTCAAAGACGACCTAATACCAATCTTGCTCAAGCTCTTCCAAAAAATTAAACAGGAAAGAATGCTACCAAACTCATTCTCATCACCCTAATACCAAAACCAGTTAAAGATACTGCAGACAATGAAAATTACAGACCAATAACTCCAATGAGTATAGATGCAAAAATCCTCAACAAAATACTTGCAAACAGATTCCAAAAGCACATTAAAAGAATTAAACAACACAATCAAGTGTGTTTTATCCCAGGTATGCAAGGGTGGTTCAACACAAGAAAGTCAATTAGTGTAATAAATCACAAAAACAAATTGAAGAAGAAAAATCACATGATCCTCTCTATTGATGCAGAAAAGGCATTTGACAAAATACAGCACCCTTTCTTGATAGAAACACTCCAAAAGATAGGAATAGAAGGAAGCTTTCTTAATATGGTAAAGTGCATATATGAAAAAGCTGCAGCTAGATTTGTACTCAACAGTTAGAGACTGAAAACTTTTCCACTGAGATCAGGAATAAAACAAGGATGCCCACTGTCACCATTATTATTCAATATTGTGCTACAAGTTCTAGCTAGAGGAATTAGGCTAGACAAAGAAATAAAAGACACCCAAATAGGAAAGGAAGAAGTAAAACTTTCACTATTTAATGATAACATGATCCTATATCTAGAAAGTCTTCAAAAATCCACAAAAAAAGCTACTAGAATTAATAGACAGTTTCAGCAAAGTGATGGGTACAAGATTAATACACAAAAATCAATAGCATTTCTATGTGCTATTGATGTGCAATCTGAGGAGGAAATCAGAAAAAATAATCCATTTATAATAGCGACTAAAACAATCAAAATTTAGAAATAAACTTAACCCAGGACATAAAGGACCTGTATTCAGAAAACTACAAAACATTACTAAAAGAAACCAAAGAAGACTTAAATAAATGGAAGGACATTCCATGTTCATGGATTGGAAGACAAAATATAGTTAAGATGTCAATTCTACCCAAACTGATTTACAGATACAACGCAATCCCAATAAAAATCCCGACAACCTTTTTTGCGGAAATCAAAAAACCAATAATCAAATTCGTTTGGAAGAGTAAAGGGCCCCAAATAGCCAAAAATATCTTTAAAAAGAAGAATAAAGTTGGAGGGCTCTCACTTCCTGACTTTAAACCGTATTACTTGGCTACAGTGGTAAAAAGGGCATGTTACTGGCATAAGGACAGACAGATTGACCAATGGAACCAAATTGAGAACTCAGAAATTGACCCTCATATCTATAGTCAAATGATTTTTGACAAGGCTGTTAAGCCCATTCAGGTGGGCCAGAAGAGTCTATTTAACAGGTGCTGGGAAAACTGGATAGCCATATCCAAAAGAAAGAAAGAAGACCCCTATCTCACACCTTATACAAAAATTAAGTCAAAATGGATCAAGGACCTAAATATAAAAACAACAACCATAAAACTCCTAGAAGAAAATGTAGAAAAACATCTTTAAGATCTTGTGGTGGGTGGCAGTTTCTTAAACCCTGTACCGAAAGCATGAGCATCAAAAGAAAAATTAGATAAATGGAATCTCCTCAAAATTAAACACTTTTGCACCTCAAAGGATTTTGTCAAAAGAGTGAAAAGGCAGCCAACTTGATGGGAGAAAATACTTGGCAATCACATATCTGATAAGGATTTAATATCCATGATATATAAGGAGATTATGCAACTCAACAATAAAAAGGCAAACTGTCCAATTAAAAAATGGGCAAAGGACTTGAAAAGACAACTAACTGTTCAAAGAAATACAAATGGCAAAGAAACACATGAAAAATGTTCAACATCACTAGTGGTTAGGGAAGTGCAAATCAAAACTACAGTGAGATATCATTTCACATCTCTTAGACTGGACGCCATTAAAAAGTCAGAAAATTGTAAATGTTGCAGAGGATGTGGAGAGATAAAAACGCCTATTCACTTTTGGTGGGAAAGTAGAATGGTACAGCCACTGTGGAAGACTGTTTGGCAGTTCCTTAGAAAGTTGAATATAGACTGACTTGCATGGGACCTGTTAACACTATTGATAGGTATATACCCAAAAGAACTGAGAGCAGTGACATGAATAGATATTTGCACACCGATGTTCATAGCAGCATTATTCATGTTAGCTAAAAGTTGGAAACAACACAGGTGTCCATCAACTGATGAATGGATAAACAAATGGTGGAATATATACATGATAGAATATTATGCAGCGGTAAGAAGAAATGAAGTCGTGAAACATATGATAACATGGATGAACCTGGAAGATGTTATGTTGAGTGAAGCAAGCCAGACATGGTTGCCCTATTATGATTGCCCTATTATGAACTAAATATATTATGTGAAATATAAATATATTATGACAAATATGAATATAGGTAAAATTGCATATATAATACTGTTTTTCTTTGAAGCTGAACAAATATAGGTTAATGTTACAAAATGTTAATATCAGATAAAAAAACAACAACATTAGTATTACTAAGTGAAGGAGACCAGACACAGAATATTACATATTGTATAATTCCATTTATATAAAATGTAAATATAAATCAATTTATAAAGAGGAATTGGTTATGTAGGGCTGTGGAAGGAATGCTCAGTGGCATGAAATCTTTCTTTTTGGAGTACTGAAATTGTTCTAAAATTTTTGAGATGATGAATGTACAACATTGTGATTATACTAAAAGCCATTGATTATACACTTTGGATAGATCATATAGTATGTGAATATATCTCAATAAAACTGCTTAATAAAGAAATAAATAATTGTGCAAGAACAGCCGGAAATAGCATTTATGTACAGCAGGGGAAACATAAAGAGATTGAGAGGTGAGCAATTTCCTTGTTTGTCTGTTTTTTGTTTATTATTATTATCATTGAAACAAGGAAAATACTCTAATAATGATTGAAATGATGAATGCACAGCTATGTGGTTATACCAAATACCATTGATTGTACACTTTGAATGAATTATATGCTTTATTAATGTGTATCAATAAAGTTGATTTGTTTAAATGAAACATATTACTTGGTGAAAAAAAGCCATTCTGTAAAGGCTACAAACTGCATGATTCTAACATACTGCATTCTGGAAAAGGAAGAACTATAGAGACAGTGAAAAGATCAGTGGTTACCAGGGAGAGGGGAAGGGATGGATAGGTAGAGCACAGGAGATTTATTCTGTATGAAACTATGATGGTGGATATATGACATGCATTTGTCAAAACCCATAGAACTGTCCAACACAAACAGTGAACCCCAATGTAAACTATAAATTTTAATTAATAATAATGTATTAATATTGGTTCATCAGTTGTAACATGTGCACCACAGGAATGCAAGATGTTAATAATACAGGATACTGAGTCAGGTGTAAAGAGAGTGTGTGGCTCAATTTTCTGTGAACATAAAAAGTAAAGTTTAAAATTTTTTAAATAAAATGAAAATAATTAACAAATAAAAAGATTCACCTTCATTTTGATGTCTTTTGTTAATGTTATGATGGTATTAATATATATTGGTAAGTATTTGTTGAGTGGTCAGAGTATCTAAAATATTGTTTCTACTTGCAGAGCTGTTTTACATTATTTTGACTCAGATGACTTATCAAGTAAAACAAATGATTTGATTTCACTTTCCAAAGAAATTACCCTGCCCAGTTTGCTAATTTTTGACTGAATTTGAGTATCAAATTCATATCTTGTCATAGAAAGTTCCTGTTTCTACATCCTTTGCCCACATCCCATTATTTGCTTCATCAACAATTTTTCTGTCCGATGTTTTGACTATGGTGCTGATGGTGGATAGAGAAATGAATTCTGTCTTGACTGAAATAACCTACTTACTTAAAAATCTGTTACTAGCCTTGTACCTGATAATTAAGAGATAAAGTAATTAAAGCATTATAATTATAACATAGAATCTGCAAAAGTTTGATTTAGAACATCCTGGTAAAGATATATCTAAAATAGACCAACAGATGTCTTGGGAAACTTCTTAAAATACTTTTTGATTCTTAGAGCTTCTTTGCCAAATTACATATGAGAATGCAATGTAATTGGTGGTAATATAATTATTTGACTGAGCATAACAATAGTTCTGAAGGAGTTTTACGGTAGGTATTTTTGTTGGGATATCAAGGGCCAAACCTTTGGAACTTTTCTCAAAATGGTATATAAGTAACTCATTTCTGTGCAGTACTCCTAGATAAGAGCTTTTCTGAGTTGACTGATAGCAGAAAGATCAAGTAATTCACTTTCAACACTTTTCAGTGAAAAAGCCTTAAAGTTTTCATAATGCATGGTGGTGAAGGTAGAACAACATTTGAAGGTGATTAATCCCACTGAATTGTGTGCTTGGCAATAGTTGAGATGGGAAACTTTATGATGTCTATGTATTTTCACAATTAGAATAGAAGAACAAAGGAGACTAAAGAGACAATGACAATTAAATGCAATACATGATCCCGGACTGGATCTAATAATGAAGGAGAAAATGCTCAAAAGGACTTTATTTGGACATATGAAAATTTGCAATATAAACTGTAAATTTTATATTAATGTCAAATTTCTTGAACTTGATAACTGTACTTAAGGTACATAAGGGAATATCTTTATTCTTAGAAAACATCTATACAAGTATTAAGTGTTCAAGGGTCTTGTATACGACCTACTCTCAAATGTTTAGAAAATGGATAGATAAAGAGAGAGAGAGAGAGAAAGGGAGAGAGAGAGAAAGAGGGAGAGAGAAATGGATGGACTGATGTGGCAAAATGTCAAAAGTTGGTGGGTCTGGTTATTGGAGTGAGGAATATGTTGGAGTTATCTGTATAGGTTTTGACTTTTTTTTACAACTGTCCTCTAAGTTTAAATTATTTCAAAATTAAAATTTTTTTTTAAAATAGCTATAATGTAAATTTCCAGCACTGCCACAGGGTCTAGGCAACATATAAACCCTATTGTTCTAGCAAAAATTCAAAAGAGCAATACTAATGAAGAGGATCCTGGTTTTCAACTCAGAATTTAAAAACTAGTTTTCAACAAAGAGCAGAAATTGGTGAACGTTTGATATATAATAAGAAATTGGTGAAGTTTGGATGCAGTCAAAATAGTAACATCTGTCATATTTCTAAGAATGGAAATGTGAAATGGAGGTGTTTGGAGAAGCTGCGTGATCCTCACTGCCTCTAATTTAGGCTGCTTTAACCAGATTGACAAAGTCCCAAGGGACATACCTGGCTGAGGGAACCCACCCTTAGAGAAAGTGGGAGAGGGCATGGGATGAACAGACTCCACAAATTGTTTCTGCTGCTAAGCCAACTCTTCAATGTGATTGTGTGAGATAATGTGTGGAAAAGCACCCAGCACGGTGCCTGGAGCATAGTGAGTGTGGAACACATGGTAGGTGTTACTAAGGGTGATGGTAATGCTTAATGATTAAAAGCATAGGCTTTGAAGTCAATCTGGATTTTCATCATGTTTCCAAATACCAGCTGGGTAATCTTGGGAATGTTATATCATTTCTCTGAGGCATACAAGATAATAATAGTATCTACCTCATTTAGTTGTCTAGTATTTAGTAAACACTCAATTTAAATATCAGCCATTATTGTTACTGCACATACAACTATGAAGATGACAACAACCACGACCACGAGGACCAGATGACTACCATCACTACTACAGTAACTACTGCCATCCTGGCTATCTTGTTAGGATAAGGCTGGGAACTTGTAGTAGATGTTTTGGGTGAGCAGAGTTGCACATACCAAGAGCTGAGCAATGTGACCAGTGGGGGCAGTGCTGAAGCTTACTTTGCAGCCTCCATAAAGCAAGTATATAAACACCAGTTATCACAGGGATTAACCTATCTGATAAAACAAAGCATTTTTATAAGTTTTAGCAAATTATTTATAAGGAAATGATGAATTGATATTATTTTAATCACAGATTTAAGGCTTACTAATCCTAACTAACATGAAAAGATCTCAGATGCCTAATTCATTATTTTATTTGATAGTTTATATGATAATCTTATATATAGTTTATATGATAAAATCTTTGAAACCGTTTTTGCGCATTTATTTTGGGTGTTGGGAAATAATTGATGCCTGTGTCTTTTTAAAGACTGTTTTTTAACTTAGGGTTTCCATTAAAATGAACTTTCTCCCCTGATAGTCCAAAATTAGGGAGCTTTTCCTATATCTCATTTGTTTGCTATTAGAATGATACCTTAAAACATTGGTTATCAAACTTCAGCATGTATCAAAATCACCTACCTAGAGAGCTTGTTCAGCACAGATTCCTGGGCCCTTGATTTCTGATTCCGTAGGTTTGGGGTAGGACCCGAGAATTTACATTTCTAACATGTTACCTGATAACACTGTTGTTGCTGCTGTAGGGACCACAGTTTTGAGAATCATTGTCTTAATTGATAACAAGCAACCTCTGGTACTGGTTTTGCCACCACCTTTGTCACTCTGAGCAAACAACTTTCCCTCTTTTCACCTTCAAACTTAGGTGGATGCTCTATTATGTTTGAATTCTCCTATAATCTAAAAATTTATGAATATATATGTATAAGTCAGGGTTTTAGTGGAAACAGATGGCAGTCTCAAACTGGATAATTTGAGAAGAGCTTTATTTACAGTGGTGTTTAAAGAAAGCCACAAAGAGATAGTTCAGTTGCCCAAGGTGAAGCAGTAGTACTGCTGCTGCCCCTAAGCCTCAAGTGGAGAGGGAGGCAGGAGTTATTTGCAAGACTGAGTGGACAATACCGTCTTACAAGAGTGAGTCCTTCAGGTGGTCCATGATGACCACTCAACGAGGAAGAGTGGAAAATAGATATCCTGACTCCAACTCTCCTCTCTCCCTATCTCGTCTTGCATCTTCATCCCGTTGGCTGAATGCAAACAGAAGCCGGGGCCAGAGACCTATGTATTGTAAACCATGTATGCCTTTTGGGGCATAAAGCAGAGTGGGAGTCAGGGGAAAGATGGAGAGTGCACTGAAGGGGGCAAAAAGAGGAAATCCAGCTAGTAGGATTAGCAAATATGAGAAGCAGCTGCTGGAAAAATCCATCATAGTGGGTTTGTTTATATTATATTTTTCTTTCCTGTTACCACTGTGGTGATTTAAGGAACATCTTAAATCATATTCCTTTGCCTGTTCAGCCACAAGTGAGTATAATTGTTGGCATCTACCAGATGCAAATTAGTCATGCTCATTATAGTCTGGGGCCTTGTTTATGTCACAAAAAAATGTTCCCAGGTGTGATTATATGTGGATTGAGTCTCAGAGAAGAAGGGCACTGTCCCCAACTTGATTCAGCATTCCTACTGGCCGTGGGTCAGTCCGTGACATGTTCATTACCGCCCCTCTGGGTTGGCCTGATTTGTAGTTGATTAGAAGGCTCAGGCTTCTTTTGATCTGGTGTCTTTGTATTGTCTGGTTCTGGAGTCCTACACAAAAGAGACCAATTCCAGTGTACAATAAAATGATCACTTCCTAGATAATGACACAACTGATTGATACTAAATCTTTGGTAGGGCTAAATCTTTTATATTGGAGATGCACGGTTTTTAAGTTTAAAAGAGTCTAGTGCTCTGCCATTTTAGGACCTCTACATTTTATGCAAAGATGAATCTAAAATGGAAAATTAGCAAAGAGCTGTATCTGAAACAATCAATCAATTTATATACATTGAGTACTTATTATAGGCAAAGAGTTGAGTGAGATGCTCAGAATAACAAACTATAAAAACCGAGTCATATTTTGGAGCTTAAATTTATTTGTAAAGAAAACGGAGACATCATGGAAAATAAAAATAGTAATAAAAAGGTAGAAATCGTTCCTAACGCTTCCAAATTGGATGTGATTTTGTTGCTTCCTTTTAGTACTCTTCATTTATAACGTTTATCACAATTTATATTTTTATATTTGAGATAAAAATTTGTTTAATAGTCATCTCATCCCAGACTATAATGAGAATAAAATTATATCATTTTTTCCACCAATGTAACTTGGAACATTGATAAATGTTGTGAAATGAAATTATTTAAATATCATGTACATACAGATATTAAAAATAAGTCACGGGGGGGATGGATGTGGCTCAAGTGGTTGGGCGTCCGACTGCCATATGGAGGGACGCGGGTTCGATCCCCGGGACCTCCTGGTAAAATAAATATAGAAGGCATGCAGGCGAGTCACCAGCCTGCGCGCATGCATGCGGCAAGCCAGGTCCCACTGAGCCACACAGCAAGATGATGACCCAGTAAGGGAGAGACACAGGGGAGAGCCAAGACATGCTGGAAACTAGGAACTGTGGTGGCACAGGTGGCAGAGTGCCTCTCTCCCACATCGGAGGTCCCTGGGATCAAATCCCAGTGAAGACTAGAGGAGAAGGATGAGAAGAGAAAGCAGGAAACAGACACAGAGAATCACCCAGCAAATGGACACAGACAGCAAATGTGTGTGTGTGTGGGGGGGAGGGGAATAAAGTAAATAAATAAATCTTTTTTAAAAAGTCACAGGTTAGTATTTGAAAACACTTACTGCATGTCTGTCACCCAGATGTTTCAGATAGGTTCTCATTTAATTGACATAGCCAAGATGACAATGATAAAGGAAGAGGTGTGGATGCACTTATTCTAACTCTACACACGCGTCTTCTACTCACACTGCCTAATAATTATACATATTCAGTCTTCTTGTGTCTCTGCTATCATTTGTTTCTTTTTCCTGTGCCTCTAGCATCAATGCAACCACACCTTATCATATATAATTATTTTGAAGTATTTTTCAGTTTACAGCAGGCATAAATACAGTCCATAAATCAAGTTATCCCCATAGCAACTCTGTAGGGAAGGTAGTTGTGGCAGTTTGATATAGTTATGAATTCCAAAAATGGATATTGGATTATGCTTGTAAACTGGTCTGTTCCTCTGGGTATGATTAAGTTATGATTAGGGCTTTGATTGGGCCACGTCAGTAGGACGTTGAGTGTTGAAGACATAAAACTACACAGCAGAGCAGAGGAGTTGGTTGGAGTTTTGATGTTGGAGTTCTGATGTGGAGTTTTAATGCTGGAGCCCAGGGAAGTAAGCACACAGAGGAGCTGGGTGGTGACGAAGGAGAGAAGGCTCTTGGAAAAAGAGACAGCCATTCGCTTCATAGTCCACAGCTGGCCTTGTAGAATGATGCAAGCCTGAGCCCAGAGAGAAGCAAGCCCTGGGAAGAGAGGAACCCAGGAAGCCTGAACCCCTGCAGACGTTGACAGCCATCTTGCTCCAACACGTGGCAATAGACTTTGGTGAGGGAAGTAATTTATGCTTTATGGCCTGGTAACTGTGGGCTTCTACCCCAAATAAATGCCCTTTTTAAAAACCAACCGATTTCTGGTATTTTGCACCAGCATTCCTTTGGCTGACTAATACAGTAGTGCTCTCCTCAGTTCACCCAAAAATTAAATGGAATCTCAAAGAAAGATGGTTGGTGACTTGCCCAAGATAACATGGCAAGTAAATAGCAGAACAGAAGTTAAAACTGAGTCTTCTGGTTCCAATTCTAGGGCCGTCCCCAGCAATAGAATTATGCTGCGGTTTGTCTGCAGGTTCTGAAGTGGCTGAGTTTCGTTTTTATTCCTCTTCTCCCTTGGCATTGTTTTTTGAGACAAAATTGGCATTCACATTTAGACTTCTCAAGCACAGAAAGGTGCGTTTCCCCATGGATTTGAATCAAGTGAGTGAATAGCATCCAAAAAGGTTAATCTGTTTAGCCAAGTAGAACATTTTGCACTGCAGGAAAAACTAGGAGTTGTATTGCTGGGCTCTTCCAGATGTCCTATGCTTTGAGCTGTTTGATTTGCGTTTGATATTTCAAAGCTTGTGACCAATTTACAATTATAATTGCTATCAAAATTTTACTTTAACTAGCATGTTCTGAAGGCAAACATCAATTTATATTATTTTGCAGAGTTGGAAAATATCTAATGATTTATAAAACAAAAATAGGTTTCATCAAGACAAGTGAGTACAAAATTGCTGTTACTGCTCTATGTTGTAATCATTTCCTAATACAAGATCCTGTTATTTTCATACACTTGTTTTACATTCACTGTGCTAGTTCATAATAAGATAATTCTAATCATTGAATTATACAGCTGCTCTAAGAGAATGAAGAGCACAAATGTGAATAAGAAAATGAAACAGCTGATTATAAATGTGCATTCTGATGTCTAAGTAGCACTTGTAACTAGATTCACAGAGAGACTGAGTCCTTATGTAAGGTGCTTCTGACTTTTCATATCTCTTTTTAAAAAATACAAAGATGTGTTCACTATATAGGCTATGAATAGAGTTCTTGTCAGTCAGCTAGAGGAATTCTTAGAAATATCTGTTTCTTTAAACCATAAAAATAGCTGGAAGAAAAGAGATCAATTAGAGAGTCTATAGATAATAGTCTATAGATAATAAAGGCTGTACTCAACACTGTGCTGAGAAGATTATATACACAAATTCATTTCATGTTCTCAACAATCTTTTGAGGGTAAACAATTCCACTATTACAACCCCTTTCTCAAAGAAGATGAAACTAAGGTTTCGTATGCTTAAATAAGTTGCCTAAGGCTCTGTAGCCAGTAAGAGGTAAAGAAAGCATCAAATAATAAAGTAAAATCTAAAAGGAAACTAAAAGTCAGGAAAAGCCAGAAACTACTAATAGCTGGTTCTGAATTTTATTTGTCTGATAAAAATAAAATAAATGATATACAAATTATACAACTTAGAATGAGAAGGAACCTTAGATTGAAAACTCCCTGAAAACCGGGACTATGTGTTCTTCATTTTTGAATCTCCTGGCATGCAGTAGCCAACAGAAATTATTAGATATTAAAGTCTTCCTGAGTTAGGGGTTGCAATCTGATCTCCTTCTGAGGAGTTCGAGGTATAAAAATTTTCTTTTATCTGTTAAGTAAAACTATTTCTCCTCATAATTTGAAATTATCTGATCATGGAGCATAAATGAGTATAATAAGCATTGATAAGATAATATTGATATTCTAAATGAATTATGCAATTCAAAGTGAGCTGTCAGCAGCCCAATATGAGTTTAAACTCCTGGCGTGCAATGACTCACCTCAGAGCAGTGGTTCTCCTCTTTTACTTACTTTTGTATCACCTGAGGAGCACTTAAAGCATCCCAGTGTCCATGTCCCTCCTCAGACCAAGTTCATCTGAATCTCTGGAGGTGGTTTGGGGCATCAGATTGTTTTCAGAACGCCCCAGATAATCCTTATATGATGCAAAATTCGAGAACCACTGTTGTAGAGAAATGCACACTGGATATAGAGGGTTATTGCCAGGCTCTAAAGGGCCATCCAGGATGGCATCGTTTTTGTTTATTCATCAATCTTTGAAGGTCCAAAGCTCAATTCTAATCCTGTATTGGAGTTAATCAGAACCCAGGAAAGTGATATGTTAACCGAATATAAAATTGTCTCATATAGGAAAGAGACTACTTGAACGATGGGAACTTTTCATGGGACACAACCACTATGAGGAAACCCCTTCCTCTGTATTAACTAGACAGCCAAATTTATCATCAAATCATTGCTCTGGAAGTCTGGAATCTGAGCAGAGAAAGTGGATGTTCTTGGGATATTTTTCTTAAGGTGTGGGAAATCTTGATGAAATATCCCTGCCTCAAAAACAAATGACAGTTTTCTTTTGTCCATATTCTGGTTTCCTATGGATTCAGGGTACGCTAGATTTTCTAGATTAATATTGCCAAATCTCCTTTTTGACTTCTGTTTTTCTGTGATTTCTTAATTAATCTCCTCCAATTGGTACATTTTTTCTTTAGGTAGAATACCTTGTCTTGCGGTTTTTAGCATTGGCAACATTCTATCTCTATTGTATTTCCTTTATTGTGTTAGTCAAGAGTTCCTGGGCTTCTGAAACACAGCCTACAGAATGCTCATCAAATGTACAGAAGAGAGGAAACTTGGAGGGATAAAACACGTTAGAAAAGCAGTAAGTTCTTAACCTACCTTTTGGCTCAAACATCAGGGATGATTGTCACTTGCATTACACATACCCATGGGCATACACAGACTTTGAAAACCCTGTCAAATTCTCACTTTTTACTTTTTCTATAACTGCATATCTCTCATGTTTTAGGCTTGCCCCAAACATCTCCTGATTCTTATTTTTCAAAATTTTTTTTTATTAGAGCAGTTGTGGGTTTACAGAAAAATCATGCATAAAATACAGGATCCCCATAGACCACCCCACCACCAACACCTTGCATTGGTGTGGAGCATTTGTTACAATGGCTGATAGCACATTTTTGGAATTGTACTATTAATTAAAGTCCATAGTTTAACTTAGAGTTTACGGTTTGTATAGTGTACTTCCATGGATTTTAAAAAATATTTTATCCTGTTACCATATATGCAATCTAACATTTCCCCTTCAAATGTCTGATGATTCTTAATTGTCCATTCATATTTAGGAATGAGTAAATAAAAATTGCTGATTTGGACCAACAAGAGTTGGTCTAGTTTTAGGTAATCGGGCAGTATGAGTGGACAGGACATTAAGCTGGGTGTTTTTTGCCAAGCTCTGCACAACTGCCACATGTACATCAACTCTCTAGTTCTCACCATACAATTTAGTCGGTCTTTAGAGAAGCTGTTCTAATTTTCTGCCTGGGATCTGGGTGGGGAGTTAAACGTCTAGAGATCTACATAAAGACTTTTGCCTATTTTCCCTGTTTTCCAGCCTAGAGCTCATTTTGGGTCCCTTTTCAGTTGCAGCTCCCAGGGTTTCACTAGTCCGGGGCTACCTCTGATTGCTCTCATCATTTACCAGTTCCCAATCCAGTTTTGTTTTTCCAACCTGCTGATGAAACCTACCCCTCATCTCCCCACCACACACAGATTCCTCAATACTGTGTATTTATCACTTTTTAAAAAAAAAATTCCCTTTTCATTAAAAAAAAAAATCTAAGGAGAGACAGCACCCGTGGATAAAGTGCAAAGAAGCATTCCTAAAAATTGTTGATAATGGGCAGCAGCATAGATAAGTAGATGTGGATTATGCATTTATTCCAGCTGTTCTGGCTATATTGCATCCCTCTATCTTTTACTCAAGAAAGCTCTTCCACATTGAAAAAATATATATTTTTTAACTTTTTAAACCAAATTCATTGACCCAAGTACTTAAGTGTTAATAAGAAATTATTTCCAACCCTCTTCACAACTGTTTATGAATAACGACTCTGTTATAACACTGATTTAAAATAGTTTTATTAAATGACTTGAGAACCCCACAGATGTGCTTCACAAGCTGTAATTGTGGAGTGGGTCTGGCAAGGTAATATTTAATATTGGTAGATATGATTGTACTTGAGTGGATAAAAACTAGCAGATACAGTAAACAGGCTGGAAGAAATATGGTGGTAACAAAATTTGCTTAAACTTTTTTTTTTTAACTTTATTTCAACTTCAAAAAAATAAAATAACAGACAAAAGGTATCTTAACAAATTATGGAAGCATTACTTTAAAAAGTTCTGTCCAGGCACATTTATCTCATTTAACCCTAAAAACAAAGTCAATTGTTTCTCTAGTGTTCAGAAAGATACATAAATGAACACAAATTGATTAAATGGCATTACCAAGGGCTCCTTGTTAATGAAGAAAATGAAGGAAAAACAATGCTTAATCATATCATAGCTTATAAAACTAACCTCCATATTCTTTTTTTTTTATCTTTAGCATTAATATAGTACCTTCTTTGCCTTTGCTACAAAAATATTATTATATTACTGTTTAACTACTACTCTATAAGTTAATTAGTTGTATGTTTCCCATGTATCACAATATTCTTAACACCGTGTAGAAGAAGATTTTTGTATTTATATTATTAACTACAATCCTCATTTACCACCAAAAATCTCTATGTTATACAGTCCCTAGGTTATCCTCTAGCCATCTTTTAGTTAACATTAACCTCCCTAGAATACCCCTTTCAGCCACAATCACATTTATAAATCAGCAGTGTTGATTATACTCACTATAATGTATTACCATCAACTCTATCCTTTTCTACATATTTACGATTGACTTTATTAAACATTCTACATACATTCAGTATCAAAAAAGCTTGGACATTAAGTTCTCAAGGTAAAAATATTTCAAGATTCCATGGATAAACTGAGTTTCTGGGACCCCAGCAACTCATCAACTTATAAAATATTAGAGCTGGAAGGAACTTATCAGATCATCTAATTTTGCTTATTTCTGAGACATTTTTCTTTTTCATATATCATCATTGATTGGAAAAAGATGCACATGAAAATTGTTATATACAGAAAAAGTGCTTCTTTTTCTACAAAAGAAAAAAAGAAACTGTTATTACATTGATGGCATGTCTTGGAGTTGTTGGCATTTCAGAATTGAGCAAACACAGTGCTTACATTTTCCTAACATGTCATATTCTTTTCTTTCCTCTCTACTTTTGAACATGGTTTTCCCTTTGATTGGAACGTTCTTTACCTCTTTCTTTGTTTCTTGGTGAATTCTTAACCAATTTTTTCAAAACCAGTTTAAATGTTAGCTCTTTGGTGAAGCTTTCCTGGATTCTGAAAAGGCACAGCTATTAAGATCCTTTCTCTGCTTTACATATCACCTTCTTCAGCGTCTTCATTTTACAAATAGCAAAACTTGTCGAGAGAGATGAAGTAGCTTTCTCGTGGTCACACATTAGAAGGGCTTCAGAGATACAGAGGAATCCCATTCAAGAGCAGGATAATCTCCATGTATCCTGGGTGGCCCAGCTGGGTTCTGGCTGATTTCTATTTTGGTTGGATTCCAAGGGTCTTTAAGGAGGAAATGGGTGAGTGGAAGGGTCAGGAGTTCATTGCAGGAGGCACTTTCAGAAGACCTCTTTATCATGAAATTTGTGTATTTGCAGCAGCTCAGCAGCATGTTTTTCACTGTGCTTTTGACCAGTGTGCTGCTCTGTCCAGAGCCATTTGGTACATTTAGTCTTTTAGAGCCAGGGAGGACCTGATCATTTAAGGCCAATAGTCTGGAGCAGAACACACAGAACAGATCCTTGTGCATCTGGCAACATGTACAGGTAACTGAGTGTTTCCTCATCTTACTAGTAGGAAGGAAATGTATTTACTTATTTTTCAGGAGGAATAATATTGTCTCCAGCATTCTCCATAAACCAGAATAGAGAAGCAGTTCTCTATGTGCCAGGATCCCTCCCTATAACTGATACTATTGCCACATCTCCCTGTTTCTCTTCCTGGCACACACTTCTCTTGGAATTTACAACTAGTAGAGGTTGCTCTGCAAGAAACACTGAATTGTGGACACTGTCATGAACTAGCTTTCCTCTCTGCATCTCCTCTCAAGATTTCAGTTTCCTTGTTTCTAAAATGAAGGGGCTAAACAGCATGATCTCCAGCTCTAAACTTCCCTAAATGTATTTTTCTGCAGCAGTTTGATAAATTGGTTGCCACAGCCATGCCTCCTTTACCTCTTCCTGTTTGATTTTTTTCCCTAGAACCCTTGGTTTAGGTGAGGCATGGCTGGTGGCATCTTATCCTTCTCCAGCTTCCTCAGGAAATTTACTTTTTTTTTTTTAGAAGAGAAAAGCAATTTTATTATTATATAGCCATTGAACCAGAATGTGAGGCATCACAGTCAATGCACAATGAGATCACAAAGACAGAAAGAGAGCTCACCCTTTAGATGGGTTAAGCAGATACAACCATGACTTTCACATTCTTCAGATATTCCAATGGTAGATTTAAATTTGGGGACTAGCACCTCCCCCCACCCATTTCAGGAAGTTATGTTAATCTTTATCCAGGAAACAAGAAATTAGGGATAATAATAATAGGCTTAATTCTCCCTATTGAAATATAAGAGGAAAAAACATCCTCCTTCATCCCATCTGTCTTTGCATTTACTTTAAAAAACCTGTAAATATAAATTATTTTTCTTTATCCTTTTAAAATATTTGGAAAGGGGAGTGTAAAATGTTGATTGAGCCTCTTGCACATTTAGCCACACAAGGTCTCTATTTCTTTGTTATCAAGTAAGGAAATTTACTTTCAGAACTTCCTCACCCCTGCCCCAATAGGATGGCAAGAATTAGGGAGAAAGACTCACTGTCTCCTATACACAGTGGTGAGTTACAGGAGCTATATTAATTCTTTGGCCGGGACTAAGAATTAGACAAGAAGGCTATTCTTCAGCTCTGTTGCTGAAAAGGAAAAATTGTCACTTAACGTTTGCAGCTAGTTTAAGTTTTATGGTGGAAAATCTCCCTTCATTTTCTTCAACTCTTAGCAATATTAGTTTTCAGGGAAAGTGGCCCAACACAGTTCTTAGTAGCCAGTTCTAAAGTAATAACACAACATTCTTATTTCTGCTACAAACTTCCCCTTCCCTAACTTTCTAACATGAGAATCTTGCATTCTTTATTTCGCAAAAGTATTTTCTTTTTCACAGCTATTCATTGAGAGAGCTAAAGTGTCATTTTGAAACTTGAGATGTATTCTTCATTTCCTTCCACATTATTTTTCTTACCTCCGTTTCAACTTCCCAAATTTTTCTCCCTTTCTCTCCCTTCCATCTCTTTCTGTCTCCTTCCCTGTCTTCCTTCTTCCCCCTCCTCTCTTTTCCCTCCCTCCTTCCTACCTTTATAATATAATATTGAGGTTAAGAGCAGTGGCTTTGGAGTCAAAAAGCCTGGGTTATAATCCTGGCACCACCCTGACTGATTGTGGAACCCTGAGATAGTTGTTTAGCTTCTTTGAGTCTTAGTTTTCTCATCTGCAAAGAAGGATACAAATAATAATACCCACCTCGTAGGGTTCTTGAGAATATTCCTGCGTTAATACATGCAAAGCACATAGTCCAGTGCCCGGCACATGTTAAGTACTCAGTAAGTACTAAATAGTGTTGTTGCTGCTCTTATAGCCACTGCTTTTCTTTTTCTCTTTCATCCTCACTGAGAATGGACTCTTTTAAAATATATATAGAGAAATAAATTGTAGCAGTTCATTATTTAATTTTAGACCTAAGATATTTATTTTAATATTTAAAATGTTTTGTTTTTATGAAATAACACATAGAATCCACAACCTTGATCCATATAATTAATAAAATGCATTATTGGAGGTTGACTGGTAAGGTGGGCTCATTTTACAAATATAACCCTAAGATCACTTTTAGGAGGATGTGGCCATATTGTAGATGCCTCTTCTATTCCCTGATTGAGATAGAGGAACTTGGCTGTGATATGACATATTTTATATGTAATTGGTCAGGGGCTTTGGGGTTCCTATGGAATTTTTCCCAAAGCTCTATGTTTTGGCCATTTAGCTATTTCTCATTTCTTTTCCTTGTTATTGGGAACATCCAGCCTATCATACCGTGACATTTGAAAAGGTCAGTAGTTTTCCACACACTAGTAAGCATATTCTACTTGAAATAGGTGGAACAATGAAATACTGGTCCCTTTTTGTTAGGACAGTCATTTAAACGAGAAAATAGCACAACTTAAGTCTGTTCTGATAACCATGAGTTCAACAGGTATGAGCTCCTAGTAGATGTGGCAAGTAAGTGTACAAATGGAACTTTTTTTAATTAGAGAAGTTGTAGGTTTACTGAAAAATCATGCAGAAGATACAGAGTCCCTATATACTTCCCCCATTATTAACAACTTCCATTAGTGTGGTACTTTTGTTACAATTGATGAAAGAATATTATTATAATTTACTATTAACTACAGTCCATGATTTACATTAGGGTTCTGTTTGGGTTGTATAGCCCTATATTTAAAAATTATTCTAATAATATATATACAACATTCTTGACACCATTTTGAAGATTGTCCCTCTGTAATACTTTGTTATATCTGTCCAATTTTCTTTTTAAAATATTTATGTTCACCAGCATTTTCAGATTTTAGAATTACAAATTTTCAACTCGATTTTTCAAGTGAAATGGTGGTAAATGAATGGAAGTATTTCTTTCCTCCTCCTTTCTTTGGTTCCCTTCTTTCCTCCCTTCCTCCCTCCTTCCTTCCTTTCTCCTTTCCTTCTTCCCTCCCTCCCTTCCTTCTTTCCTTCCCTCTTTCCCTCTTTCCTTCCTTCTTTCCTTTTTTCTTTTTTTGAGAGCTTTAATTCTTTTAAACTGATAAATATTGCCAATAAATACTCATCAAAGACACTTCTGCTCAACTTCTCAACTTCAATTCATCAAAATAAAATAATTTTTCATATACCATTTATTAAGCTATGAGTGCCTTTAGACCAGAAATAGCATATTCTTCAAAATACCTAGAAGAATGAGGTACAAATTATCGTGAGAAATCCCTTAGCCTGTCTGTGGTATTGCTACTTGACTTTACACTGGGATAATGATTCTTGCCCTTCCTAAATCCATTACCAGGTTGTCATAAGGTCTGGTACCATAATAAGTATAATAATAATGCATAATTTTTGTTCAACTCATAACAATTTTAAAAATATTCCCACATACAAGGTGATAAAAGTGAAAGCTCTTTGGAAATATAAAATGCAAAACAAATATGCAGTATTATTTTATTAACACATTTAAAGAAAACTTCTAATTCTGTTTTATGCATCAAGCATTTAATTTTATTTCTCAGATTGTTGATTTGTCTCATGAGAGGTGATGTGCTTAACATCAGCATGTATGTAGCAGGACTGGCAAAATGCCTAAATATAATATCAGGGGTATTGGGAAGACACTAAATATGTGTGCTTACTTTTCCCACAGCTTTAAATGGAATGTGATCATTCCTCTTGGTTAGTTCTGAAGAGCTAACAGATTGACAGTAATATAAAATAGGATCTAATTTTATACTGATGCAATTTAGATGAAATAAAATTTCTGTTGTTAGAACACATGTACTTGTTTATAAATGTTATCCAATTGGACACTTAGGAAAGAAGAGCACTGCTTTTATTTCTGCAATATCCATGTAGATGTGAGAATTATGGAATGTATTATTGGTCAAAGAGATTTTAGAAATAATCTGGTCAGTTAATTTGATGGAGAAACTGAAACTCAGAAAGGTAGAGTGATTTTGCTATGGCCACATGGTTTTTATTGACTGAGCCAGACTCTATCTACATACAGCCTGCCATATTTTTGCTACAATTGTTAAATCCTCACTAGATTGAGTTTGCGGAAGGCATCCATCCATCATCTAGCCATCCATCCATTTGTCAAGAATTAATTAAATATCAATTTAAAGCCCCCTGAGTCCTACCACTGTAGTACGTAATGGAGACACTAGAGTAAATCAGACAAGGTGTCTATCTTAAGGAGCTTGTAGTCTATGAGGAGAGAAAGAGAAAGACATGTCAGTAATTAAAATACAATGTAATAAATGTAGCAATGTTAGAGGCATAAACTAAGGGATAGTAAAAAAGGAAAAAATAATTACCTCCTCTGTAGAACAAGATCAAGTATTCTGAGAAGAGATGTTTGAGTTGGATTATGAAACAAATGTCAATTCGTTACCTAACAAGATTTCAGCATTTCATTGAATGAATAATTGAATGAACAAGACTTGATGACTTTCTAATTAATCTCTGGTGTTACTAATATTAAATAAAAATAAATTGTTTCACTGGAAGAAGAGCTACAGTATTTGCTCTGTTGACCTTTTGTTTAAACTTAACTTTCTTGGTCCATGACATTTCTCCATTCCCAGCACAGCCATGTTAAGATAGCAGCTTTGATCATCTAAAGCTTGCATATGTTTTCAGAAGAACTAGGACTAAGCACTAAAATGATCACCTGTTTGTAAACCAAAAGATAACTGTGCATACATCTCTTTCTTACAAAAGAATTCCAATTAATAAAAACGCAGAAGGAACGAGAGGAACAAAATCACCATTAGAACATCATAGTATTAATATTTGCAAGCAAGATCAATCAATGGATACTAAAATTGCTAAGTGAAAATTTGGAAAGAAACAGATCTTTGCATGGTCTCACAGTATTTATACCCAAGATATTTATCAGTTATAAAGGGAGAAATAGTAACTTCACAGTGGAGAAACCCAGCAGATTGCATCTTAACCGAGTGATCAAGTTTAATATCAATGGTGGTAAGAAGCATCAAGATTATGTACCCCCTGATATGATACACTTGAAAGAGTGCATAACTTTTGAGGGACATTCTAGAAAATAACTGACCAGTACTATTCAAAAGTGTCAAGGTCATGAAAGATTGAGGAACAGTCACTGACAGGAAATGACTAAAGAGATATTAAAACTAAATGCAATGTTGGATACTGAATTAGATCATAGAACAGAAAAGAATATTAACAGAAAAACTGGTAAAATCTGAATTAAGACTGTAGTTTAGTTAATAGCATTGTTCTATTTTAATTTCTTGGTTTTAATAATTATGCTATGGTTATGTAAGATGTTAACAGGGGAACTGGGTGAAGGGTAAAGAGTACACAGGAATTTTTTGTATAATTTTTGCAACTTATCTTTATTTCTAAAATTTAAAATATAAAGTGAAAAAAAAAAGAAAATTATCTTTGCACATTAAGGACACTTGTAAATGATTTGATCTTTGAAGACATGGTTGCACTGTTCATTAAAGAAAATTTTAAACCAAAGAGAAAAAAAATAGGTGCATTTTGGTAACATATTTATTCTAGAATTTAAATCAAGCATACAATTTTTCACTGAAGTCATTATTTTAAGCCTGAGAAGTGTCTGTTTTAACCTGTCTGGCTCCCAACCTATGTTTAGAAATTTACACCACAAATATTGTATAAAAAAATGAAAATGTATGTGACTTCTCAAGTATATCCAGAAAGTTGATTCTGGGATGTGAAAAATGTATAGCTATAAGGCCCCTCAGCAAAGAAACAAAATTTGTTTCCTATAGAAAATGTTTTCTATCCCCATGACGTGTTATTGGCTTGGGACTACTGGCATCAGAGTATTGACTGTCTCATTATGAAACTTTCTAATAACTAATATTTTTATTACCCAACCTATGTCTTTCTTAGGTTTTTCTTTATGACAGATTGTTTTAGTCAGTTGATGATTATAATTGAGGGGTTTTCTAATTTATTCAGCATAAGAATTCTTAGGTAATTCTATTTCAGTGTTTAGAATGCCAGACGTCTATACTTCTAAGTCATGTAGAGGTTTATTTGTTTGACATCAACTGAGTTGAGTGGTTTTTATTGCATGTTATTTCTAATTGTATCATGTGTTTGAGAATTCTACTAATTTAAAATAGATGGATTCTGGACCTAATTACTAAATTTTCTTTGCTTAAAATTTTGTGCAATGAAGGTGAAAAGGTTTGTTTCCAAGGAAACAAATGCACTCCATCTTCATTGCATAAAATGTTTTCTGCAAGAAAATTCCATAACCAGTCTCCAGGGAGATACTGTGTCATATGATAGCTCTCAATGGAGATTTTTCCAAAAGAAGCCTTTATTTTGTTTTCATTTCATTGTATTTGTGTAGTTGTCCTTGTATTGTATTTCAATAAAACTCAACAACAGAGCCATTGTCATCACCTTATTAGAGTCATAAAATATGCAATTCCAGGAGAATGTGATTTTTTTCTGACCATTAGCTTATGTTTATATTGGTGTCTAAATAGCATATATTCACGATGTTCATTTGAGAAGAAGCAGACTGTTCTAGATATTTGTCATCCTAGAAGTTGAAAAATTATTTCAGTCTTTATCAGTATTTATTTGAAATTGGAACTGCTTGCTTCTCCTTAAAGGAAAATGTGAAAACTATATAAATAGCTTGTCTTTGAATATTTTGGTGGTTGAATAAGAAACAAAAAATTGATGGAAGCAGATTCAGCCCATAAAGGTTTGTGGCTTTTTTTCTGATGTAACTCTTATTGCAGTAGTTGGGCTTGCCCATATGAGCACTTGCTTTTAGGGGCAGGTGTTATTGATCCTGTGGCCTGGACTTAGCATAACTAATTATACAGCAAAGAAACAAAGTTTTGAAGTAGAAAATAAAATATCTGTGGTATTATTGGGAGTGAGAGGCAAGCAGCATACTATTTAGAATTAGGAGTCCGAGTCCTGCCCCTCACTAATTCTGTGTCTGAGCTAGTCACTAAAAATGCTCTCAAAATATATGTCTATCTCATAAGGTTGTTAAGATAATATATGTAAAAACACAATATTGAAGAGGAATTACTATAAAATATGAGAAATATTCCATAAGGGGATTTGTGAATTTTTACTTTTTAAAAACAATAGCGAGATAAGATGACTTTCCTCAATTCAGATGTATAACATATACCTTGTTTCTACTGCAAATCTCTTGTGAAACTGGGCCAACTAATGTGAAAACATTTTAAAATATTACCTTACTAGGCTAGCCATATAGTCTAAAATATAGACATGGTTGTTTCAATTCTGTGAAAATTTGAACTTCTTTCAGTCTAACTCTGATACTACAAATGCCCAAAATTCTGTCTTTAGAGCTAACTCAACCCACTTAGTTCAAACCTTTATATGACTTATAAGTATAGGTGTCAATCAGAAAAGATGGATGAATGGATCAATTTGTGAAATGGAGACTTCCTGGTAAAGCAATAGCTTTTCTCTCTAAAAAGTTTGTTCTTTATAGTCACATGCTTTGTAAAACAGAGACACACATGACAGATAGAGGCACATAGGAAATAATAAATACTGACAACAAGATGTAGTATCAGTAAAACATTCATTCATTTATTCTTTCATTCATTCATGTAGCAATTACTTATTGAGTGTCTAAGTGCCAGGGACTAGGCTAGATGTTTTCACATACAAGATCTCATTTAATATCACAAGAAATTTGACAAAGAAATATGATCAACCCTATGTAGTGGAGACTGGGGGACACCATCCCAGAACCCCCAGTGTTTCAAAGGTTGAGAGGTGAAGGCTCTTGGCTGGTTCCTTATCCAGTAATTGCCCTCAACCAATGACAGCCATATTGGGACGGCCATGCTCCCTCCTGGAGGCAGCCTCCAGGCTTGACACCTAGTCTCAATTTGTGGCATTGTCAAAGGGTCCTCCCAGAAGGGCCTTCCTACTTTTCAGAGCCTCAGTAGAATGGACTTAGGCTTCTTTTGTCACTGCACCATAGTTCATCTCCTTTGCCAAATCCCAATTCCTTCAACCTTCATAGGTGTTGTTCCCAAAGCACTCACCAATAAACCTTCTGCACACAAATCTTAATGACTTAGTCTGTTTCCCAGGAATCCATTTTACAAATGAGGAGTCTGAGGTTAAGAGAGTTTTGTTATTTTACACAAATCCAATATGTGATAGAGTCAGGATGACCTCTCAAGTCTAATGCATGTTGTAAAAACCCAGCAATTAGAAGCAGAGTTGAAGGTTGGAAATAAGCTCTTACCAGGTCAGTTTAATTTCTTGCCCAAGACTGTCTGTCTGAAGCTCTCAGAATTGGTCCAAAGAGTTGGGCAGAGTTACTTCTACGAACACGGTGGCTCTATCTAAAGTGTCACCAGTAGCAGGGAAAGGGCAGGGGTCTGGGAGCAAATGACACCTGGCATAAGTATCTCCAACTGGAAGTAGAACATACACTCTCTTTGTTTTACTGGGACCTTGTCAGTAAGTCAGTTCCACTTGACAGATACTTATTTAACCTTGTTACTTTCAATGTGAAAAAAAAAAAAGAATAATCAAAATAAGGAACTGAAAACAACATGAATGTTTATGGGCAATCATGTTTTTTTAAAAACACCTATTGGTGGCACAGTAAACAGATTCTGAATCTGAGGTAATTATATCTATGAGAAAAAAAATTGACATTTATATTCAATAATATTTATATGTTGCCTCTGAAAATGGCAAAAATCAGACTTACTGTTAATGGCATACTACAATATTTTGTGACTGCCAAATATATATTACCAATCAGTGAAAGGATGGTGATATAACTTTTTAAAATTTTTTTCTAGTAATAACTAATTTAATCAACAAATATTTATTGAGTAACTACTATGTACCAGATGTCGTTCTAAGCAAATGGGGCTAGAACATTGAGCCAGAGCATGGTTCTGCTCACATTACCCTGTGTTCTACCAGGGTTATGCATACAGTTAATTAAAAAAATAAGCAAATATGTCAAAAACACTTCTCTATGAGCTGATACGTAAATAGTAAAGGGTCAGCTACCTTAAGATCTCTGAGCAGAACTTTCCAGGCAAAAGGCCAGTTAAGAGCCCTATGAGAGAATGAGGGGAATTTCAATAACCAGAAAGAAGGGCAGGATAGATAGAGAAGAGCAAGTGATGGGGAGGGTATAAATGAAGCCCTAGGTCAGTCGAGGGCTGGGTCACTTAGGGACCATGAAAGGGAATTTTGATTTTACTCTAAGTGTGATGGAATTTCATTCGTGTGTCTTAAGCACTGACTTTGGAGTGACCCTGAAAAATGTGGGTATATTCAATAGACATTCCAGTGTAAGTTATTGTCGCATGTGCTAGGGAAGAATGAGAGAGCAGTGCAGGATAGTGGGAAAAACATAAGTTTTGGAGTCAGATTTAAGTTCAAATTCTAGCTCTGTGTCTTTCTAACTGAAAATTATCCTCTGAATCTCAGTTTCCTTGTTTGTAAAATGCAAATAATAAAACTTAGTTTGCGGGGCTCTGTTTAAGATCAGGTGACTCGTTTTAAGTGCTTGACATAGGATGGGTGCTCCATACTTTGTGATAAAAAGAAATGTGGAGTGTAGAACTGAATGAATTATGATGTAAATTATGCTGACTTTTCTCGGATCTTGTTTTTTGTTGGTGCTGGAAAGAACTAGAAATAAACTCCTACCTTTGCTAAGGAGAAAAAGAATTGTTTTATTGGCCTTCTAGCTTCAAAGAGAGGAGTGATGGGCCGCTGAGGCTGCAAGCCTGGGATATTTCCTTCTTATTTCTCTCTTTTTCTCATTACCTTGAAATCCAGTACCTCAGGCAGACTGTTTTTGTGGTCTCCAGATCACACAGAGCAACGTTAGATAGCAGACTGGGCTGGCTGGCGTACATCTATACAGTATGTGCATTTGCAGGTAATGTTTCCCTCCTTTGTTTTAGCAATCATTCAGGAGCACGGCACTGGAGAAGAGCAAGGCCATACAGCTTGTTTAACAGGCTTTTTAGGATTAGGGAGATTCAGCTATAGTTCAGAGGTAGCAGTGGCATATCATGGAAAATATTATGTTTGGAAAATTGATTCCTCTGAGGTGGCAGCTAGATGCAAAGGTTTATACGACCAGGACTCCTTGCTTAGAGATGGTCCTTGCATCAAGGGCAAAGAGTCCCAGCAATCTCCTCTGATATTGCATTCTTATGATTTTTGTTTAAAGTGAATAGGAAGAACATGGAGGAGGAGGCCTGGAGATAAGTTCTCGGATATAAAAGTGAGGAGGTTGCTTCTGATTTCCTTCAGTGAGTGATTAAGTTTCTGTGCAGTGCTTTCCACATTTCGCCACAATATAATGCCCCACAAAATTGTAAGGCCCAGGTGAGCACCCCAATTTTCAGTCTTTTAGAGATAGCTCTGGATATCAGTATCAATCAGGGTTCTGAAAAAATCTTGCTGTATGCCCACTCCATTTTCCTATCCACTTTTAATAGAGGATTTTTAAAAACTTTCATCTCCTTGTTGTTGTTTCCCTAATTTTAAATTTCAGTTCACAAACTTGGGAATGCAATGAATGTTACTATCTTTACTTTTTTTTTTTTTTTTTTTAACATATCTTAATTTCTGTCTCTGGTTCTATTCTGTTTACCTGGGAGAAAACTGAAACTCAGGTCTCCCTGGGATTCTCACCCTCAAGGGCATGTTACAATTCCTGGGTGTTACTGCCAAGCCTGAGCTCAGGACAACTTTGTCTTTGGTCACTGGATCCACAGGCTGATTGGACCTTCTTAGGTCAGACAGCCTTCTGTTACTCCCTTGTGTGACTGGAGCACAGGAATCTTAAGCAAGACTGCCTCTTATCCTATCTGACTACATGGCCCCTGAAGCCATCCGCCTCCAGCCTGATGATACTATTGGGAAGCAGGCTCAGGATCTGTTTCTCTCAGGTCCCCACCTGGGAGGAATTGGAAGGTGGGGTTGGGCCTTCATTCTCTCTTGTCCCTTTATCTACTATCCTAAAGGTTTTCTGCCTTGCTACATTCCTCCTTCAGGCCTCGAGCATAGAGCCTACTCCTTGCTTCAAAGGGAGAGAAGGGATGGGCAACAGGGGGAACAGGCAGGAAGAGAAAAGCGTGGATTGCAATCTCAAATATCATATAAACAAAACTCGAAAAAAAGACTTTTAAGGCTGCCATTAAAGAGTAGAAACTCTTTTCTATGATGAGATAGAGATCCAGATGAATATGTTGAAATCAAAAGAACAGTTTTCTTGTCATGCCAAAACCATGCTGGCTTCCTAGGGAAAACATACTGTGATTCAACCTGAGAAACAATTATGTCTTAGGAAGAGAGTTACAGAGTTGGCACTGTGGAGCTGCTTTGGATAAGCCAGTGCATTCATGTGGTAGTTAAAACACTTCTCTATTTAATAGGAGGTACTAAGACAGACATTGGCAGAGTAGTACAACTCTCAAAGGCACACGACCTTTGACCTCTTCCATCAGCACTCAAATAGCTCCAGTTCCCCTCTTTATTTTTACGGTATTTAGATTCTGCTCTTTTTGAGTTTCCAGGCTAGAGTAAACTCATGTTAACCTCATCAACCCTCCATACCTTATTTCATGTGTACCTTTAGATTCAGCATCCAAAGGGTGCTCGTGTGGTTCTGTGGGCTAAACAGGCATCCTTGACCTGGGAGACATAGGTTCACCTCCCTTGCAATTCTTAATTCACTTGTTGGCCTTTAGCAGGTTGTTTATCCTTTCTCAGATTCAGTTTCTCTATTTGTGAAATAGAAGTAAAAATATCTTCTTCACAATTTTGTTCTGATGGTCAACTGGAATAATAGGTCAAAAGGAGATTTGTAAAATATTGTTTTATACAATCTCCTCCTTCTTTCTTTCCAAAAATGTTTATTAGGTGTCTGCCATGTGCCAAATCCTTTGTTTTGGTCTAGGCTTTAGTGGTATGAGGAGTAGAGGGGTAGAGAGTCATTCCAGAAGCCACAGAATGATCAAGCACAGTGACGCAACAAGCATCCAGGTGTTGGGGTGTTGGTGGGAATGGAGGGCCCACAGATAATATTTCTGTAGTATACAATTTGAAGCAACAGGTAGCTAGAGATGAAAATGGAGAGTAAAGGCCAGACTACCTTGATAAGAAGCTCAGACTTCATTCTTTAGGTGATGAGGAAACAATGAAGGGTTTTACACCATCTGACTTTTACTTAAATTTATCTCAATAAAGGAAGCTAGTCCAGTAGTCCAGGGCGGCAGTGATGAACACCAAAATCAGTGCAATGGCAATGAGAATAGTGAAAGAATAGAGAAAGCCTTGGAGATGGATTGGCTGTTGAGGAGGTTAAGGCAGAGAAGGAGAGGAACAGAGCAGAGAAGCAATGGTCAGAAGGTGGAGAACCAGAAGAGTAAGGAGTCATGGAAATCACAGAGTAGGGAATTTCAAAGAGGAAAGCATAATCAACATATCAGATGCTTCAAAGAGATGCAGTTAGATAAGGAGTAGGATAAGCAAATGGCAATTAGGAGATCAATGGCTACCTCAGCAAGCAAAATCTAGTTTAAGAAGAGATAGTATGGGATTTTGAGAAGTTTGATGAATGAGGAGAAATACTAGGTGTTAGATAAAAGGGGTATGGGGTCAAGATAGGAGTTTTAAAATGGGAGAAATTTAAGCATATTCACAGGCTGGGGAAAAGTAGACATTAGTAAGGGATGATTTGAAAATAACGGAAAGAGTGAGGATGATTGATGGCAGATGTTTAAGGCTGATTATTTCTCTTGTGGTCATTTTCACAGCTCATGGGGTATAGGAGGGAAGGTGATCAAGAGCATGCTGAGAGGTTAGGACTGATTAGGAGGAGTACCTCTTACTCTGAAAAAGGAGGGGAATTAGGTAAGCATTCCTTTGGATGTGTTTGTTAGTGGGGCAGAAAGTTGAAGGAGTGCACATCTGATGACTTTGGTTTTCTCACTAAAGTCCAGGATAAGGCTATCTGTAGAGTGTGGCGAATAGGAGTCATTATCCATTCACTTAGAAATTAGAAAGACTTGAGTTGAGTGGAGTGCTGTTATTATGCCTAGCAGAGATGTGAAAACAGTGATTCAGAACACTTAAGTGACATGCCTTAAGGTCACACAGGCGGCTAATGTCAGGTAAGACCTACATCAGGACTCTCCAGATTGGCACTTGAGAGTCTTAAGAGATTTTTATGTTCCATCTTTAACAATCAATTAAAAAAAAACACACAAAAAGTAAAAATAGAAAATGACAAATACAGTTCTAATTCTAACCTTGCCTTTATCATCTTTCCCTCTCCTTTTTATGACTAAGGTTTAACAATGATTTACAGAGTGTCTGGTGTCTTCTAGTCACTGTGCTAGGTGCTATGCTGGGAAATCAAATATGTAGCTAATGTTTACTAAGCACTTACTAAGTGCCAGGAAAAGAACGATTCTAAACAGTATATATATATTATAGCAATATATCAATATCAATATATATATGTCAATAAATATAATCCTCACAACAATCCAGTGAGGGTATAGAATTCTTATTATTTTCATAACACAAATAAGGAAACAAAAGTCCAATGAGGTTAAGTAACTTACATAGAGTAACACAGTAAGTGACAAAGCCAGGATTTATACCTGGTCTAGCTCCACAGAGCCCACAGTTTTATCTGTTATAATATACATAGTTCCTACTCTCAAGGAGCTTAGCTTCTGTTGGGGAAACAAAAGGCAAGTAGACTTGGCTTTAATATGTAAAGCAATCAAGTAAGATGATATAACAATATAAGAAAAATAATAAGATAGGTCATGATGAATCACAAAATGACTAGTTCAGGCAATTAGAGATATAGGCAGGAGAGCTCGGTTTTGACTGGATTGCCTGGTAAGTAGGATTGGAATAATTCAACTCACTCTAATCTGAGAGAGGTAAGAATAGACAGAGCTTGAGAATAGGCAACAACTCTGAGGTTTCATCAAAATTATATCCATACTACGTGAAGAAATGGGAAAATAAAAACTAGGTTTTAGAAAAAAGCAAAGGATTCACATACATCCATTAAGCATCTGAACATCCAACAAGTGTTTATTGAACACCTCTGCCAAATGATATGTTCCATGCCGGTGCTGTCGGGATCCTTGGGCCAGAGACTATGCCTTATTCATCTCTGAATCCCCAATAGAATTGACACACATTTTTAGCAATAGTCAGGGCTAACAAGTCTTTGTCAAATTTTATTGGTCAAAGAGGGATAGTCAGTTAGTCCAAATAGACTTGTCATTTATGTCCGTTTATATAAACCCAAGTCACCAGCCAGATTCTCCCTTCTTTCAGGGTGCATTCCCCCTTGAGATCTTTACTGCCAATAAACCCAAGTTAGATCTATCCCCTTTCATTCTCAGAGATTCTAATAACATTGGACTTGAGTGAAGACCTTGATCCTTTTCTGTCTAAGGAGGCTTCTTGACCCCCATGAAAGTTTACTGGCTTTCTCTCTAATTTAGCCAAAGGTCAAAAGTTTATTAGGAGGTGGACCTTTTACCTGGCCCCAAAGGATCAAGTTATACCCTCTTATTAGTTTTCTATTGCTGCTGTAACAAATCATCACAAATTCAGCAGATTAAGACAACACCCATTTCTTATCTCATAGTTCTGTGAATCTGAAATCCAAGTACAACATGGCTCATCTGAGTCCTTTGTTTGGTAGTCTCACAAGACCTCTTTTCTGAAGGTGCTATGGATGAATCTACTTCCAAGGCAGAATTCAATTCCTTGTGATTACAGGGCTAAGGTCCCTAGGTTTCCTTGCTGTCAGCTGGTACCTTTCTCAGCCCCTTAAAGCCATTGGATTGCTTGTCACATCACCACCTTTCTCTTCAAACCAACAACGACATGTCCTTCTCATGCTTTGAGTCTCTCTGATTTCGTCTTCCGCCCTATCTCTTTTCTGCTTCCAGTAGGAGAATATTTTCCGCTTTTAAGGACTGGTGTCATTAGATTGAGCTTACCCAGATAATCTAGGCTCATCTTCCTATCTTAAGGTCTGTAGCCTTAGTTACATCTACAAAGTCTTCTTTGCCATTTACATAGTCAAAGGTCCAGGGCTGTAGAGGGTGGACATCTTTGGTGGTCATCCTGCCTATTACACCTTCCCTCCAGGACAACGGGCTGTTACTCAAAACAGCCCCTGAAGGGATTCTTCCTATAAGGACACACATCTGCTCCAGGGTCATCTACTGTCTCTCTAGCTCTAGTCAGAGAAAAGGCAGATTATTATTTGAAAACTAATTCTCATCAGGCATCCATTTGTGTATGTTCTTGGCATTGGACCATCCCTAACCTGTATTTTGCTCCCAGTAAATGGTAGCTGCTTTGATGTTAGTGGTGGCAGTGATACTATTAAATTCAACCTAAGGCACTATGTTAGTTACTGAGGCAGATTCAAAGCAAATCAAACGTAGACTCTGCCTTAAAAAAACAAAACAAAACAAAACAAAGCAAAAAAAAACCAGGTACACAGATAAAAGCAAGATGGAGCAGTATTGCTTTGAAAATAACTATTTCTTTTTCCTCTTGATGGCTGCCCTTGATGCTCATTTTAAACTATGTTCACCCAGATAAAAATGATGCAAAAGGAGAGCACATAGTTTGTTAACATGTGACTTACTTCAATGCCACTCACTTCCAATGCAATGCCAATCTTGCAAACCCAGAAAGGTCAGATATTTGATGAAGCTGCCTCAGAGAGGGCCAGGAACTGGGATAAGCTCAGTAAAGCCCCTCTTCTTTAAAAATAGAAAGCCAGGAAACAAAGTACTCAATGCAACTTTTACAAGTACAAATTAAATGCAAAGAATGACACATCATTACATAAGCAGCATAAAATATAATTTAAATGTCAAAAGAACTGAACATTCTTTAATCATGTATGAAAAAATTGCAAAATGTGTTAAATGTCTCAATTTGGACTATACCAAAAAAGCAATAAAAGTACAAATGACTTTATTTTATGATGCAAAAATAATCAGAAGTGTTTTTTCTGTTTATAGAAATTCTTGTGTGTATTTTGCTCAACTTTACAAATATTCATCTTGTAAAAGTTATTATTTTCAGAGACCATGGATATATTTGAGCACAAGAAGGTATTATTTAACTTATGACAGTGCTTAAGTGAGATAGGTGTGCCTATTAAAGTTACAGTTAAGTCTTATATATGAAGGATAAATTTTCATTGGGAGGAGTAGGCGTATTGCAGATTGCTCTACTACTCGAAATATGATTTCACATACATTTTTGCTCTCTTGAAAATTAGCTTTGTGGCAGTTGGTTTCCCTACTTCTGCCACCCACATACATTTTAGATCTCTGTTTTGAAGCTTGTGAGATATATTTAAAAACATCATATTAACGTTTTAGCTCTCTGTCTGGATAGAGTAGTTTCACATATGCTGTTCTTTGGCAGATGCAGAATTTTACTAGCTTTTGGTTGTCTAAGATAATCTAATCAAAGCTAAATATGTAAGTACGTATGTAGGTATGTGTATTTATATGTATTTATTGGTATATGTATGTATAATCTATAACCTAGGAATTTTACTCTTCTTTCATTAATGAACATTTATTGAGCTCCTTCTGTGTTCCATATGGTGATCTGAACACTGGGAATAGAACAATTATTAAGTCACAAGACCCTGGTCTCAGAAAACTCCCAGAATACTGGTAGATGCAATCTTCTAACAGTATTTTGTAGTAAATGCTGCAATAGCAGCAAGCAGTATACATGGAGAGCTTTGGGAATACTCAGGAGAGAAACCTGCTCTTAACTAAGGCAGAAAAAAATGGGAAGCTTTCCTGGAGGGACTTTATTTTAGTGAACAAGTCTTCAGAAGTAATTTGTTTATTCAGGTTTCTGATATTTTCAGTATTTTTTTCAGATGGGATGAATTCCCCAATTGGTGGAGAGAGGGATGTGAGGGAGAGGAATGTTAGAGACGAGAGAGTCTGAGGGGCTGTCTTAGGATGGCTCTGCACTTTGCCCTGGATTGTAACTCCCATTCCAGGTGATTGCTTCCCTGCTCTGTTCCTCTTAGGATGGGGTGTGTGGACCACCTCCCTGGCTCTGTGAAAAGTCACAGGTGAATGTATAAGCCTCTCCTAAGTCGATAGACATCTTAGAACAGTTGCCTTTGGGGCATCATAACCCAGGCCAGTCATAGGCAGTGCTTCATGGACTTCTCTTCCAGGTGAGTTCTTGCTCACACTCAGCAAGCAGCTCAATGTATTATGCACCTGAAGGATCAGGAAAACAGCAAGGCTGTAGAAGTACTTGAATGTAACCTCTAATCTCTAATAAAGTCAGTAAACAGCGATGCTAAAAGATTCTAAGTCATTTCTGCCAGTTTACATGTTGCTTCACTTGGCCCTCTCCAAGCTTCAATCCTTTGCCAAGAATTCAGTATGCAGTTATTTTCTTATTAAAAAAAAACCTTAAGAGGAGCTTGACTTTTGTTGCAGTGTGCCAACACACTCACAGAGTGTTTTTTGTTTTGTTTTGTTTTAAACAGGAAACATTAGAAAGCAAGCACAATAGAGTTCATTTACAAAAGCACCTGCTTTAACAATAACCCTGCTGTTAGGAGGAAACGATTTCTTGACTAGTTCTATGTGTGTGTGCGCACGCATCTAAGCACATGTGAAATATTCACAAACAAACAGGAATTATAGTCAATTCTTCAAGTTGCATTTGCATCATGGGCAAAACTTTATATTCCACTTGAAGCGCCAGGGTTATATTCTGACTTTTTTAGTGTGTTTTTTTTCTCATTCGTAATTCTTATATTCTGATTTAATGGCATTGTAATATCTATGTTTCGTTCTTCTGTTGACATGTCTGCATCCAGTAATTTTGAATGTATATAGCCTTCAGTCCAGAAAGAAGCTCAACGGGATGGACATTTGAGGGGTACCCATAATACTCACATCAGCCACCAGGAAAAATTTCTAAAGACAAACTCTTCTCCCAATATCAGAGAATTTATGAGCAATATGGAGAATAAACTTAGGCAGAGAGAACAGTACAGTTCACACTGGGGCTTTGCATCTATGTCCTAATAGGCAATGGATGAAAGGCTGTAGATGCAGTGTGATGACCTCTACGCAGAAGGATAAAGTTCAGAGCCAGGCAGTAGACTAGAACAAGAAGCACAGAAAATATTTGCAAAATCTGAAGAGCATCATTAGTGCAAACTATTCTTGTTGAGGAGCTACCTTTTGCCAGGCACTGAGCTACAATGAAAGACAATTAATAGCCACTGTCTACAAGAATTTGCCTTCTAATGAGGGGAACAGACCTTTCCCCAAATCACTGGATAATGAGCCATTTGTGCACCAAAGTGCTGATTAATTTTAACCAAGAGACATAGGGAAGCTTTGTTGAGTGGGTAATATTTGAGTATAGCCTTGACTAGTAGGTAGGATATCAAACAGGCAGAGACAGGGAAAGTGCCAGGCATTATGCTGGATGCTAGGAAATACAAAAAATACATGACGTGACCCCCTCAGGAGGAACATGATCGATGGAAACAAGCACATGAAAATTAATCATAAATAATTTGGATTTGAAAAACATGATTTTTTAAAATTTCTGAAACTCTAATAGAGAATAATTTATTCCCTTCCAGGTGCCCCAACAATTTGGAGTTAATTAGTTACTGATATTTTAGTAAAGCAGAAGAAAAGGGGTCATGATGCTTTATCACCAGTGATCTTAAGGTAACACAAAATTTTCTACCCATCAAATTTCTAACTTCTTAAGGTAGTAGAATGGACTGGTGTGTGAAAAAAATATAACCTTTGTATAACTTATTTCTTAAGACTCTGGTAACCACAAGTATCAGTCCACAAATTTGACTGCTAGCTCCTAAAATAAACATATAATTTGAGCATTAATCCATTCCTCTTCAGACATCCAATAAACACTGTTGACCACCTACTATATGCCAAATAGCGTGACAGGTGATGAAAAAAACAATGTAGGGTGGCATGACACTTACCCGCCAGCTCCTGGAAACCTGTACAGACAAAAGGAAACAGGCAAGTGGCAGGCACCTAAGAGAGCTGAAGAAGGTATGTGGATGGATAATTAGATGGAATTCAAGCAGATTTGATGCAACCAGAGCCCAAGAGAGCCCTGTAGGCTGTATAACCCAAGCAATGCTAGTAAGCATTTGGCAATAATGGGCAAGGCTATTATTTCTGTCTTGATTTTCAGCCCTTACTACAAATAGGTGAACAAGAACTCCCAGGTGAATAACTGTTCCCTGAAATGCTGTTGGCTTTCATATACTGAAAAAGTCAAAACTTGGTCTTTGATGGGGAGATGGACACCCCCTCAACCTTCTTTGTGTGATGCATGCAGTGTGTTTTGAGGTCTTAGGTCTCAGGGACTTTTGGAAGTCATTCCCAGGCCTTTTTTAAAAAGTGACAATTCTGTGGTCTATAGATGATGGTAAGTGATCTCCACAAAAGCTTTTATGTCTTTTTATTGCTTGCCCTTTACGAAATGGGGGGTGAAATAAAATGAAGAAGGTGGCTTTCCAGCTGACTCGCTGCTTTGCTGCCCACAGTGGATTGTTGTGCTTTTCTAGACAAATACTGAGTGTTGTTTTTCTCCTAATTATTTCCTCAGAGTGATAGTATCAGAATGAGTAATGATCCCTGCTATTATTAAGAATTTCTGTGTGTTTGTGTGTATTGAAAATTGTGTGATGGCTGTATATGACCACAATATTTGCTTTGCTTCACAAAAGTCAGTGAAGAAGTAAAGATAGCAAGACATTTACAGGTCAACCAGTCCTGCCCCCATTTCTGGGAGTAACGTCTAACACCTGCTGATAAACATTCTTCTTTATAAAACTGCTCACAGCATAATAATAGAACCCTGAACAAGATGTAGGAGGCCATAGTATGGGCAGCATGATTTTGATGGATTTTGTCTACTGAGAATTTTTCCCAAACTGAGCAGCTAAACAGAGTTGCCATTGTTCCACAGCGCCTGGGACATTGTTCACATCAGAGTCTATGTGCCTGGTGCCCCTGACATTGTGCCATTAACAATACAAATAGCCAAACCTCATGGCTCTGAGCCAAGATACTTGAACTCTTCCTACCTTAGCATCACACACTTCGGGAGTCTGATTGCTGTCCCTGATTATGCAAGGTTATATATTAAAAGTCCGTGTAAATTTTGCTTCTGCTCTAACATATGCCTGTTACTTTTAAGACACAAATCATAGAGGAAAATTTGTTCACCATAGAAGAAAAGTAATGCTCTAGGAAAAGTCACCATGTTTAAAATCCCATTGTACCCACTGGCACACCAAAAGATGATTAAACACAAAGGATGGCTTCTCTGGTGAGGGGTTGTATGAAACTCCAGGAAATTGAACCTGATGGATATTCTGATTTGTGGGTCCATGCTTTCTAGGGTTTGCTTATGGCTGCATTAATGAACCAGCCTGTAGCCTTGATACAAGTGGACAGCCTGTAAAGCCCAAGTGAGCCGATTTGTGTGGTGAAGAACAATTCATACGGAAGAAAAATGAAAGTAACATCTAGTATTTGTTTGGCTTATTATACTTTAACATTTTCGTACGAGGCGCTAGCTTCTTCAGGGTAAAGACTATCTTTAAATTCATTCTGTTCCCATTGCCATAGATCATAGTAGATCTTCAATAAATATTTGTTACATTAATCAACATTTATTACCTTTCACCAACTCAACAGCCTATCCTGTTTTGCAGATGATTGAACTGAGCTCAGCTCAGTGTTGACTTGCCCAAGATAGCACTGTTAGCCCATAGCAGAGTTAGGAGAGGGGACTTGAATGCATGCCTTTGGTTCCATCAACAGTGCACGGTCCATGACACCAGATTACCTTCCACATGCTCACTCACAGAGTTTTTTTTTTCAATAAGCCCAAATTTTCAGGGAGAGGAAAAACAGTCCACACATTTTGCATTGCCTTTTCTGATTCAAGCGCCTGGTGAAGAGTAAGACCTATTTTCTAAATCTAATAAATCTTTTTGTCAGCTTGGATTCAGTCAGATTTCAGGATGGAATGAGCAAATTATAGATGGCAGTAATAGGACATTTCTGGGGGGCATTTTGCACTGGCTTTATTCTGCATCTTGGAGTTACACGTGGAAATGTTTTAAATCACTCAGGAAGAGAAACTAGAATGAGAAAACCTGACTTGAAGTAGAAGCTCTCTCCTGACAGGTGTCTTTAATGATTTGGTACTACTGTATATTTTAGGGCTTTAATTATTTCCATTGTACCAAGCCTTACAGAAAGATGATACATTTTTCTATTCTTTATAGGATTGCTGTCTTACCTATATCATTAAGGAATACTTTGATATGAATGTCAGAATTTGTGCCAGACTTTGACATGAATGTAAGAATTTGCATCAGCCTCCCAATGGAATTTTCTATGATCCATTCCATTGATGTCCAAATCCTATCTAGTCTTCAGGGCTACTGAAGTCTCTTTCCCTGAAACTTTCTATGGTAGCTCTGCCTTCCACATCTGACTACCTATAGCACAGCATATTGGTTTGTTTGATTTTAACAATTTTAGTGAGATAAAAATCACATACCATAAAATTTATCCTCATGAAGTGTACAGTTCAATCGTTTGTGCTATATTCATAGAGTTGTGCAACAATCACCACAATCTGAGTTTAAAATATTTTATCACCCCCAAAAGAAACCCTGTGCCTGTATCCATGAGCATTTACTTCCCAATTCTCAGGCCTAGGCAACCACTAATCTATTTTCTGTCTCTATGGATTTGCCTATTCTGAAATTTATATAAATGGGGTCATATAATATAGGATTTGTGACTGGTATCTTTCATATAGCATGATGTTTCAAAGGATCATCTGTGTTGTATCATGTATCAGCACTTCATTCCCTTTTATTGCTGTATAATATTAAAATTTACCGATATACCACATTTTGTGTATTCATTCATAAGCTGGTGGATATTTGTTTGTTTGCTTTTTAACTTTTGGACTATCATGAATAATGTGGCTATGAACATTAATATACCAGTTTTTTTAATATACCTAGTAGTAGAATTGCTAGGTCATATGGTAACTCTATGTTTAACCTTTTGAGGAACTACTAAACTGTTTTCCAAAGTGGCTGCACCAGATTACAATCCCATCAGAATGAGTAAGGGTTTCAGTATCTCCACAAACACCTATTATTGTCCGCCTTTTACATTTTAGCCTTCCTTGTGGGTGTAAGTGGTGTTTCATTGGGATTTTGATCTGCATTTCCCTAGTGAGTAATGATGCTGTGCATCTTTTCATGTGCTTAATGGCCATTTGTATACTAATTGATTTTCATATGTTTAACCTTAGATTCCTGCATTAAATCCCACTTGGTCATGGTGTCTAATCATCTTATATGTTGCTGGATTCAGTTTTCTACTATTTGGTTGCAGATTTTTGCATTGATACTCATAAGGGATATTGGCCTGTGATCTTTTCTTGTGATGTCTTTGTCTGGTTTTGAATCAGGGTAGCGCTAGCCTCATAAAATGTGTTGGGACGCCTTCTTACTTCATTTATATTTTGGATGGGTTTGTGAAGAATTGGTATTAATTCTTCCTTAAATGTTTTGTAGAATTCACTGGTGATGCCATCAGGGCCTGAACTTTTTCTTGGTGGAAAGTTTTTAAATTACTGATTCAATTTCCTTGATTGTCATAGGTCTATTCAGATTTTCTATTTCTTCTTAAGTCAATTTCAGTAGATTGTATATTTTATAGGAATTTGTCCACTTTAAGTTTTCTAATTTGTTGACATGTATTTTCTTATGAATCCTGTAAGGTGTTAGGGATATCCCCTTCTTTTATTCCTGATTTTAGTAATTTGAATATTCTCTCTCTTTTTCTTGGTGAATCTAGATAAAGATTTGTCACTTTGTCGATCTTTTCAAAGAACCAACTTTTGGTTTCATTTATTTTCTCTATGTTTTTTATAGTCTCTATTTCATTAATTTCAACTCTAACTTTTATTATTCTTTTCTTTCTGCTTGCTTTGGGTTTAGTTTGCTCTTCCTTTTCTAGTTTCTAAAGATGAAAATTTAGGTTATTGATTTGATACCTTTTTTTTCTTTTTTAATATAGACATTTAAACAAAGCATGTTTAATTTCTGACCCTTGTGGAATTTGTTTTTTTTTTCAAGACAAACATTAAACACTAAACACTAATTTATAATTTTTTTTTTTAAAGATTTATTTATTTTATTTTATTTATCCCCCCCCTTGCTGCTTGTGCTGCTGTGTCCATTCGCTGCGTGTCTTCTCTGTGTCTGCTTATCTCTCCCTTGCTGTGAGGTCTTGCCGCATCAGCCCACGGCGCCGTGCCAGCCGGCCTGCCCTCACAAGGAGGCGCCGGGAAGCGAACCCGGGGCCTCTCATATGGTAAACGGGTGCGCTATCCATTGCGCCACACCCGCTTCCTGCCATGAGGTTGCTGCATCAGCCCACCGCACCGCTCAGGCCGGCATGCCCTCACAAGGAGGCCTCGGAACGCGAACCCAGGCCTCCCATATGGTAAATGGGGGCTCTATCCACTGAGCCACACCCGCTTCCCTAATTTATAATTAATAATAACTTTGATTGATGCTATGAAAGTGAATCTCAGAATTCCATGATAGTATATAACATAGGGATTTAACTTGATTTAAGGAGTCATAGAAAGCTTCTAATAGAATATTATATTTAGTCTATGTTCTAAAGACTAGATAGTAGGTGGTCAGATTAAGGAGAATGGAGATGGTGGGGGTGTTTTGCGGACCAGGGAATTACAGGCAGAGAGAGTAGTAAGATGTAATTGGTGTGGCTGGTTGTTCAAGGAATAGTTAGGAAGCCACAGTAGCTGGAGCTACACCATTGCCCACAAGTTAAAATTTAAACTCCTTACCTGGTGTGTATGGCTCTTCCCAATGTAGAACTTGCTCAGCCTCTCCAGCTTCATTCATCTCTTGTCACTACTTCTCTCACACTGTGTCATCCATTCTGAATGAATGATAATAGTCTCTTTCAGTGCCTCTTCCAGGCACTGTTATACCCATTACACAATCTCAATTAGCCATTATATTCTGTTTCCCAGAAGTAAGGCCCTTCTTACTTCATAACTATGTTCATGAAGCCCCCCACTCCCTAGAATGAACTATGACTTTATTTCTCCCCATTTCTTCCCTGCCACTTCCTGGTGCATCTGACACATATCTACTCATCATAAAAGACTCATGTCAAATGTCACCTTCACAATGAAGACCTTTTTTGTATTCCTAAATAAAATATTAGTGAAAAATACATAACAAAACAGAGTACCTTTTTTTTGTTAATCCATCCATTTTTTTTCCCTCACACTATAAATCCTTTGATGGCGTGAACCATATTTGATTCACTTCTTTATCCCCAATCTGGCAGAATGCCTGTCACATGGTAGACATTCAATAAATGTTTGTTGAAATAATGGATAAACCTGGTTATCTAGAATGAGTTTTTTCACAGCATTTTGGATAGCTGAGATATGATTGTACCCCTTTATACTTCTCACGGCACCTGGTGCAACACTGATAAATGTTCATTGAAGCTTACTAACTGAATGACAAATTAATATTATAATGCCAGGAACACATTTTGAACCCTTCCACAAAAAGACACCATAAAAGCCTCAAAGTAACTGTACAAAATAGAAATGATAAAAATCTGTTTGGATGACATCTCTTTTTGAAAATACAAAAACATTCTGTTATGTTTTGATACAAAATTACACTTGAAGATTTTTGGTGTAACAGAGCTGTGTTGGGGGATTCTAATATCATAATAAAAAACACTGCTTGATACTAGAGGTGGGGAAATCAATTTTAGAAGGTTTTCATTGACAAGCTTGCTTTCTGTATCTGGAAGCAATTTCCCGGTGCTGTTTATTTAAATGCTTTAGAATATGAGAAGTCAGTAGCGCTATGAGGTCCCCAAAAAGAGGAGCAGAATTAGCGTTTCGCATATTCTTTCTGTGTCAGCAAGACAAAGGGGCATTGGTGTTAACATCAGCAACACACTAAGGCCATCTAAGCAAGGTCTCTACTTTTTAGAGTGACGATCAAGGACTTTGTCTACTGGCACCTGCTTGCTTCTCCATCCTCACATCCTTTCAGGCCTTCTCTCGTCCCTCACTGGACTGTTAATCATGCTCTGAGGAGACCTGTATTTCCCTGTCTTTTGGTGCCTTTGTTGACTTCTCCATCCCTGCTCTGGACTCTCTCCTCCTTCTCTATCCCAGCTGTCAAATCCCTACTCTTTCCTTTTAGACCCTGAGCGAATGTCACTTACTTTCCAAAAATTTGGCAGTTTTCCTGTTTAGAGATCATCTCAACCCCTTTAGGAACCCCAACAGACTTCCTGGCAGTACATTCACCTTTCTTTGCCTTGTATTATTTTTATATATATTCCTGGCAATCATCTGCCCTCCCCTGTGGCCCTGAGGGGTCAAAGATCTCAGACTTTCATTTTGTTTTGTTTTTGTAATGTCTGTGTTCCCCACAGGGTAGAGAGTGATCGTTCATGCACCAGTCTTTATGCTTATTCTGTGCCAGGTCCTTCTAGCTGCCAAGGAATACATAGATCAATTAGATAAGGCCAGAACTCTGAGAGTTCATAGTCCAGTGGAGTAGGCAGAGAAGTAAACTGTTGGTGTCCATAAGTATTTGTTGAACTGAATTCATTCTTGCTGTGAAAGTGTGGACACTTTCCCCTCAGCATCTTCACACCACAGTACGCCTACGTACAGATTAGCCAGAACAGTATCGGGCTTGTAGTGGACCGCACAGCTCTGTAGAGGAGGTGATGTGAGTGGTGTGATCAAGGAGGTCAACTGATCCAAAAATGTTTCTGTGCCTTAAATGCCAGAACACCTGATTTACCACTATTATTAATTCATTCATTTGGAGTCAGAATTACCCTTTCTCCAAATGCTCCATTTGCCTCTTGCTCCTTCTGTTCTATGTCTCTTCTCTTTCCTTAAATCTTCTGCTTACCCCTAATTTCTCCTCCCTTAACTTTACACGACCCATTTTGACTGCCCCAGACTCCCATAGCAACTTTTCAGCTTCAAAAATATATGCTTCCAAATAAATAGATACTCTCTGGTTCATATAGATTTTATTTTTTTCCGCAATGCATTGTAATTTTTATCAAGATTAATCCACAGATTGGTTAATTTGCTCTCATACAACCAAAAGACCAAGAGATGATAATTTATTGTGGTTGCTTATCTGTCAATTATCAACACTATGTTACAAAATTCTTGATAGTAGAGTTGTGTATTCCTGATGGTGATATCCCCAGAACCTATCAAATTACTGATATCATGGAGGCAATCAATACACTGAGTAAGTGGTGAAATGAGGCTCCTAACTGATCCCCCTACTTCTTACTTATCCTCTTCTAATCTACCTTCAAAAGAGCAATCTTTTCAAAACACAAATTAAACAATTATATTACTTGTTTAAAATCATTAGTGACATTTTATTGTCCATATAGCATAAGGAGAGCCGTTGCCTATGTCTCTGACTTGATTCTCAGCACCTACCCAATTTCTTGTACTTTATGCATCACTGAAATGTATTAAGCTATTACATGTCCTTGTTTTGCCATGACAGAATCAGTAGAAATGAAAAGTGTGGAACAAATTGAAGGTAAATTTAAAGATGGGTTGATAGGATTTAATGTCTAAATGATGTTATTTTAACTGATGCATAAATGTCACAAAACCTAAATGGATTGATAGGATTTGATGTCTAAATTATATTATTTTCACTAATCTGTAAATCACACAAAACCTATTATCGCCCTCTACTTAGTAAGCATTTGATACCTTCTTTTTGATTGGATTAAAAAGTGACATTTGTGTTTTTATCTAGCTTCAGATCCAGTAGGAATGAGAAGTGAAAGGAACCTAAAAGAGTGAAATCATTGGCTCATGAGCAATTTCATCCTTTTTCAAACTCAATAGCTACTATTGTGACTAACAAAGCAACTCTTATGAGTTGAGCACAAACAAGAAGTAGTCAGGAGAGTGTTTATGAGGTCATAGTATTTACATAAGGACATGATGCAATGCTTTGTGAGACATGGATTATGAAAAGTTAAACTGTGAATGCTCATTTAGATCAAATAATTCTAACACCTGACACTTATACTAATTTGCAAAGCACACTCACACTCATTCTATTTATTTATTTTTTGTTTTTGTTTTACACTCATTCTATTTAAACTTCAATTTTGCAATTTCATTGACCATTGTCTTCATTTTATAATATCTTCCATCCTTAAAATTCCATCTAAATCCCATGTTCTCCATACTCTGTGTCTTCTCTCTTTAAGAAATGCCCCAAAACTGTTTCTACTTTCTGTCTTCCCATTCTTTCCTCAGTCTAGTTTTCATCCTCAAAATGCCACTGAAAATGCTTTTGTCAAGGTCATTAGGAACCAACTTCCAGCTTGTCTATTCACTCTCTCCTCCTTGCAGCACTCATTTTCACTTGGTTTCAGACATAGTAGACTCTACTGGTTTTCCAACTACCTAACTTGCTCCTCCTCCAGATTTCTACATGTCATAGTGTTCAGTTATTGTCTTTCATCTTGTCACTATCTATACTCACTCCCAAGGTGATCTCAGCCAGACCTTGGTTTTCAATATTATCTACAAGCTGATGGCTTCCATATTTATACCTTCAACTGAGTTATCTCCCTTAATCTCCAAACTCATATATCCTACAGCCTTCTTAACTCTCTCTAGTCATCTCAAGCTTACATTCCTAAAACAGAACTCTGGAATACCTTACACTAAGGCTAGTGTTTCCCCCCTCAGAAAGTGGTGCTAATTCCATCTGGAATCTGGGTGTTTTAGCCAAAACCCAAATGCCTTTTTTTGGGGTGGGGGGAAGGTACCCAGGATTGAACCCAGGACCTTATACATAGGAAACAGGCACTCAACCACTGAGCTACATCTACTCCCCAATGAAACTTATTTTGTTTGTTTGTTTTTCTTTTAGGAGGTACTGGGGATTGAACTCTGGACCTTGTACATGGGAAGCAGGTGCTCAACCACTTGAACTACATCTGCTCCCTAGATGTCATCCTTAATGTCTCTCTTTCCTCAGGCCCAGCATTTCATCATTCAGCAAGGTCTTGTTGACTCTATCTTCCCAATGTACCTGTAACCTGACTACTTATCACTGCCTCTACCTGTACTGACCTTGGCCGAATCAGCATTATCACTAGCCTAGACTTCTGGAATATTTTCTCAACTGGACTCTATGCTTCCTTTCTTGCCCCTTTTGAAGTCAGTTGTCCATAAAGCAGCCAGTGTTTCTTTAAATGTAAAATCACCCAGTGGGATTCCAATCATATTCTGATAAAAACTCAGTTTCTTCTGGAACCTGTAAGGTCCTCATGATCTAATGCTTGCCTCTCTGTTTAAGCTTATTTCTACCTTCGGGCATTTGTATGTGTCAATCCTTCTGTCTGGGATGCTTTTTTCTCAGGGATCGTCCCATGTTTCTCTCTCTCAATTCCTTCAGATTCTACTCAAAGTTCAACCCTTCCACACCACTCTATAACTTTTTGTCATTTCTGCTTTTCCTTGTCCACTTATCTGTCAATACATTTACTTACTTGTTTATGGTCCCTCTTTCTCTCACTAGACTGTAAGTCCAAGAGGCAGAGTTCTGTCCACCTTGTTCTTTCCTATGTTCCTAGCATTGAGAACAGTGCTGTGGGTGCTCCACAAATAGTTGTTGAATGAGGGGATGAGGCTTGATTATAATTATTTTGACTAGAAGTTGCATGTTCTTTCCTTGACCCAAAGGCCATGTAGAAGGTGCTCATCTTTCCATATTTTTTGATATCCCCAGACTATTCTGAGGAAATATTTTGATGACCTTGATTTCAGATCCTTCTAGATAAATGGATATTTATCATGTTAGAGAATTAGGTAGTTGTGATTTTGGTTATTGGGGTATGGGTCTTTGTTAGGGTCATCAACACTATCTCCACTGGCTCAGTGTCTGTTTCACACTTGTATTCCATCGTGTAGAGTTAGGCAAAGTGCCAAGGGTGCTAGGGGGAGACACCCTAAATGATAGGAATTCATGAATTTTTGAATTTTGACCCAGTGAAACTAAAAGAATAGAAGAAGAAACACAAGCTTATTAAGGCTGCTTCAGACAATCTTGTAAAGCACCATGGACAATAGAATCTTGAATACAAGCTTGAGTAATATTGAGAGTCTTGCCTGGTTTCTCTGTCACTGGCTCACTGGGATAGTGTCCTCCTTTCCCTCTAGAAACATTACCTTAAAAAATATCACAGTCTGTCTTTTTTGCCCATTGCTCCCCACACTAGCCAGAAAGACTTGTTTAAAATTAGTTCAAAAAGATTTACAATGGCATAGGGCAGTGCCTATGTGCTTAGCATTTTAAGTCTTCTATCTTATTTGAGTTTTGAGTTCCTGACTTTTATTGCCAAATAAAATTTATGTCTTTTATCTCATTTAATCTTGGTTCCTGATGTCCATTTACACTGGACATTTATAGTTTGGTCTGCACAGAACAGCTTCCTTCTTGTAAGAAATGACTCTCCCTTATTCAAATACTGGTTCTAATAGAGATTTTGCATACAGTTCCCCACCTGCTTGCCAGAAAAATTGTCATGTGACCCAGTATGAGCCCATCAGAGACCATCACACAGGATTTTTATACTGGACACTAGAAGGGAAAAAGCCTTCTTCTCTGTGATCACAGGCTATAAGGAGTGGCTTATGACCACGTCCCACTGTCCATTTCACCCCATTGTCACCTCCTTTCTACCTTTCTAAATGAGTTAGCACTCAGCAAGAAGTTAAACACGTGACACAATCTACTTAGTTATGTGCTTTTTTGTTTTGTTTTTGATGAAGAGAAGCATTTAATATAATTACAGAAAAAAAAAAATTCTTGCTATCCTACTGGCATCACACACATCCCTTTCTTATTCTCTCCTTAAGTTTCCTTATTTGTAAAATGACCAAGTTGGACTCAATGACCTCTGAGACCTTTTTATTCATGGAAAGTTTTCTAAAGACAAATCAATTCTCAGTGCCTCTGAATATTTAATTATACTGACTGTACCTCTAGAATTTACTTAAATCTAAAAATGAAGAGCCATCAGAAATCATCAGATTTAATGATCATTAGCCAAGTTGGCCTCCAGTTTTCTAACAATAACTCTAGAGTTTGCATGGTAGAACATCAATATGTTATTGATTCCAGATCGAGGTCCTATCCTCAAAGGACATAGGAGTGTACTGTGAGGAAGGAATTAAAAAATATCCAGAAACAACTGATTTTCTAGAAGGTAAAAAGGCAGTTCTCTTTGTTTCCTTGAAAATTATAGTATACTCTCCCAAATCTTGGAAACACATTACTTTGTAATGGTTGTTTTAAGTACCTTTCTTTGTCATTCATATTAATGACTTACAACTCCTACAGAACACCTGGCACTCTATAGATGACCACCTTGACAGCTAAAGTAGGTGCAGTGAACCTGGTTCCAGCACTGACACACATGATCAGGCACAGGCATGGAAGCCTCAACAGAAACACACATGCACATGCACATGCACACACACAAACCACACAAAGTGGCCTTTAGTTTTCTTTGGAATATATTCTTAGATTGGGTGCTGGGAAATTGTCCCTTGTGGAAGCCTTTGGATACCTGCCCAAGTTTCAAATATCAAGATAACTTTACCCTGAATGCTGTTCTGCTTTAATACTTCTTTCTTTGAATAACTGTATTATAAGAGAATGAGTTCCTTTTAGAATCTGTTTTCTGCAGAAGCTCCAATTACTCTTTTATTCATATTTATTTGGTATTATATTGTGTGCCAACTTTTTTCATGCAATTTATCTCTTTGACCCTATCTACCAAACTTATAAGGTAGGTATTATTATTTATATTTTAGCTGCTTGTCTTTCATCATCACAGCAACTCTATTATTATCTGCATTTAAAGATGAAGACTCTGAAGCTCAGTGGGATAAATGACTTATTCTGGGTTACAGAGCTAGTACGTGGTAGAATTGATATTCTACTCAGGCTTCTGGTAATGCAAAAAAACACAAGGGCATTACAGCCAAACGTATCAGAACTGAAATCCGAGATTTATTCACTAGCTTTTTGACCTCAAGCAGGTAACTTAATTCTCTCGGATCCTTGGTTCCTTTTTCTGTAAAATGGAGCTAATCCTATCAAAAATTTTAAGTTTGTTGTGAGAATTAAATGAGAACCCATATAAAGCATTTTGCATATGGTATTTACTCACAAATTGCTCTTGTTTTAATTCTGACTCCAGTCATCTAAGTGCTATTGCCTGCTAAAAGCAAGCAAACAAACATCCTGTTTGAAGTTGATATATGAGGGTCTATGGAAGCACCTGATGTGCAGTGAAACTTTTATAGCACGGAGTGGTCAGTGCTGAGGTGATTTGAAGCTTAGGGATTTACTACCTCCGCTTTTTATCACTAATTATCCCAAGCTCTGTGCTTTCACAGGTTCTTTGGTAACAAGTTCCATCATTCTGGTGACCCTTTAATCTCATACTCACATAGGATCTAACAGTGTGTAACTTTTCATGGGTAACAAACCTGGCCTGGTTCCTGATACACTGATGTTTGTTGGGACAGAATCTGGGCCTCAGTTTCCTTTTCTATAAGTGGAGGTAAGGATACTTTTCTCAGAAGATTGTGGTGAGAATTACTTTGAAATGCCAAAGTACTATGTAAAAGTAATTATTAGTACTATTATTAATCTCATTATTACTGCTTTTATTATTTCTAAGTCAAATAGTGTAGATTCTGATTTTTCAGAATCCTCCTTGTGTGAGGAGATTGTATGAAAACTCTTCAAATCCTCCTTGTGTGAGGAGATTGTATGAAAACTCTTCAAATTCTTCAACACATAAGATTTTACTCAGAGACACAACATTTATTGTAATAAATTTTAACCAATTAAGTCGTGTTTTAGCATGTAAAATTTCTTTCCGGGAAATAACTTTAAAATGTCATTTAAAACTAATGAGGTTAAAAGTTAAATAAAATAAGTGCTGCTTCTGTTCAAATACTTAAAGGCCGTCTAGCTGCCCATCATACTTCAGACTTTCAGCGCCAGCCTGTGGAATTTTGTCACCTGGCACTCGTGCATGACTTATTACTAAATGAAACTGCCTGCTCAGGCAGGGTTGTTTTGGTGTCTTTCATATCATTAGTTGCTGATGGACTGCCTGCGTGTCTTTGTGCTCTCAGATAACATTTATTCCCTGTTGCTTTCCCTCACAGTGAGCTTTAAGCACAAATCTTGTGCTCTGCTTGTCTGTAAGTATGCAGATCCCTGCTGTCATTTTTCTTCCATTTATTTCCTGATGCTCCACAGCCTTCTCAGCTGGAGGCCAGGATCCACTCTCTCAGCAAGATATGCTTTAGTAGAAAGCCAAAAGGGGCATTTGCAGGCATAATCCTAGAGTAATGTATTTCATACATGTCATCTTTTTTTGCTATCCTGAGGAATTTCTACTCTCAGTAGTTCGGCTCTTATGAAAAGGCCAACAAGCTCTGTCATAAGCTGTAGGGCATACTGCACATGAAATAGGGAGTCAGAGGACCTGGGTTGGAGCCCTGACTGTAGAATCTTCTAGTTGAGTGATTTTGAGCAAGCTGTGCCTCAGACTTAGTTCTTTAAACTACATTTGAATTTCTATACTGCCACTATGCCTTATTAACCGCGACCTTGGATAAGTCATATAACCCTTCTTAGGCTCAGTTTCTACTATAAAATGAGAATAAGGATTGTTCTTATGTCAGTGGGTTGTTGTGAAGATTAACTAGGATAAAGTTTATAAAGAGATGTCCATGGATCATGGCATATATGATTATTATTATTTTACTGTTATATCAATAGTCACATTATAGCATTTGATAAGAGAGGTGAATCCTAGTTCATTGTTTTTTCTAAGACTGATATCTGAGGGTCAATGGGTTTCTTCAGGAAACTCAAAGAAGACATTTTTTCCTCCTTTAATCCTGTAGTTTGAACCAAAATAATTTCTTTGGCAAAGAACCTAATTTTGCAGATAACATAATCTTTTATGCAGACAGTCTTAAGAAATACACACATACATACACACGCACAAAATCAAAAGAATGAATAAATAAGTCCAGCAAGTTTGCAGGATACACGATCAATACACAAAAATAAATTGTAGTTCTATTCATTAACAATGAACATTCCAAAAAATGAAATAAAAATATAAACAATTTCATTTACAATAGCATCAAAAAGAATTAAACACTTGGGAATAAACATAGCAAAAAAAGTGTAAGACTTGTACATTGAAAACTACAAACTTTGTCAAAAGAAATTAAGGTAGACTTAAATAAATGGAAAGACAACCTATGTTCATGTATTAGAAGGCATTTAAAAAAATAAAGCTATCAATACTACCCCATTGATTTACAGAATCAACACAATCCTTATCAAAATCCCAGTTGCCTTTTTTGGATAAATTGATAAACTGATCTCAAAATTCCTGTGGACTTGCACGGAACCCAGAATAGCTAGAACAGATTTGAAGAAAAGAAGAACAAAGAAGACTTGCATTTCTGGATTTCAAAACTTATTGCAAAGACAGTGTGGTACTGGCATAAGGAAGACATATAGATCAATGGAATAGAATTGAGAGACCAGAAATAAACCCATACATTTATGATTTTTTACAAAAGTGACAAGACAAAAGTAACAATTCAATGGATTTAACAAATAGTGTTGAGACAACCAAATATCCACATGCAAAAGAATGAAAATGAATTCTTAATTCATACCACATGCAAAAATTAACTGAAAATGAATTATAGACCTAGTGGTAAGAGCTAAAATTATAAAATTCTTAAAAGAAAAGTAAACATAGGTGTAAATGCTCATGACTTTATGTTAATCAATAGTTTCTTAGATAAGACACCAAAGCACAAGTGAAAAGGAAAAAAAAAATGAATTAGATTTCATTAAAATTAAAATTTTGTGCTTCCAAAGATAGCATCAAAAAAGTGAAAAGAAAACCCACAGAATAGGAGAAAATATTTGTAAATCCTATACCTGATAAGGGGCATATGTCCAGAATATATAAAGATCTCTTACAACTCAACAACAAAAAGACCAATAACCCAATTCAAAAATGGGCAAAAGATCTGAATAAAAATTCTCCAAAGAAGGTATACAAGTAGCAAGTAAACACATAAAAAGATTATCAATATCATTAGTCATTAGGGAAATGTAAATCAAAACCACAGTGAGATAATTCTTCACACCCACTTGTATGGTTATAATAAAAAAGACAGACAATAACAAATTTTGGAGGAATTGAAACCCTTATACATTGCTGGTGGGGATGTAAAATGGCACAGCCACTTTGGAAAACAGTTTGGCACTTCTTCAAAATATTAAACATACAGTTACCATATGACCCAGCAATTTCACTCTTAGGTATATATCCATGGAAAATGGAAACATACATCTGCACAAAAACTTGTACATAAACATTCATAGCAGCATTGTTTATACATAAACAGCCAAAATGGAAAAAACCCAAATGTCATTAACCAATGAATGGATAAACAGAATGTGGTATATCCATGCAATGAAATATTATTCACCAATAAAAAAGGAATGAAGTACTAATATATACTACAATATGAATGAACCTTGAAAACATAATGCTAAGTGATAAAAGCCAGATATTGTATGATTGTATTTGTATGAAATGTCCAGAATAAGCAAATCCATATAGAGAGAAATTAGATCAGTGGTTGTCAGGGGTTGGGAGAGAGGTAAATGGAGATGGGATTTATTCTTGGGTGGATGAAAATGTTCTAAAATTAGATAGTGGTGATGGTTGCACAACTCTGTGAATATACTAAAAACACTGGGTTGGACACTTTATAAGGATGAATTTTATGGTATGTGAATTATATACCAATAAAGCTATTATTAAAATAAAGGAATTTAGGCTTTTTATAATTCTATGGAATTGAAAAAAGAAAATAAGGTGATTTATTTTTCTGTTCTCAAGAGTTAAAGCATAGTCTCTGGCTGTGATTGTGACAGTGAGTTAACCATATGTCATCTTTAAAATTCCCTTTATTGAGATCACACAATTCA
>JAQZBX010000117.1:133261-145932 GCA_029593785.1 Cabassous unicinctus
TATTAAAAAAAAAAAAAAAAGGAAAGAAAACAATAAGTGCTGGAGAAGATGTGGAGAAATAGGAACACTCCTTCACTGTTGGTGGAAATGTAAAATGGTATAGCCTCTGTGGAAGACAGTTTGGATTTCCTCAGGAAGCTAAATATAGAACTTCCATATGATCTGGCAATCCCTCTACTAGGAATATATCCAGAAGAACTGAAAGCTGTGACACGAACAGACATTTGCACACCAATGTTCATAGAGGTGTTATTCACAATTTCCAAAAGATGGAGAGAACCCAAGTGTCCATCAACCAATGAATGAATAAACAAAATGTAGTATATACATACTATGCTGCAAGAAGAAGTGAAATTGGGACACATATGATAACATGGATGAACCTTGAGGACATTATGCTGAGTGAAATAAGCCAGAAACAAAAGGACAAATATTGTATGGTCTCAATAATATAAACTAAATATGAAGAATAAACACATGGAGTTAAAACCTAGAGTGTAGGATGAGGGCTGAAAGGGGTTACTGATGCTTAATGTATTTAGAAGTTTTAATTAACTTGACTCTATAGTGTGGAAATGAATAGAGTTGATGGTAACACATTATTCTGAGTATAACTAAGACAGCTTGTTTATAAATGGGATTGTGGCTGAAGAAGGTAATCTAGGGATGTAAATGTCAATCAAAAGAAAGCTAGAGAATATTCTAGGCCCTGAATAACATAGTGAACCCAGAGGTGGATGAGAATTGTGATTAAGTATAAATACAAGAATGTTCTTCTATGAACTAGAACAAATGTATAACACTATTACAAGGTAGTAAGAATATGGAGATGTGTGGGAAAAATACAATTAATGTAAACTATGGACTATAGTTAGCAGCAATATTTAATATTCTTGCATCAATGTCAAAGAAGTACTGTGTTAATAATAGGGGGGTATGGAAAAAGTATACCAAATGTATGGTATAGACCATAATTAATGGTAACAGTCTGATGGTTTTATCTCATAATCTGTAACAAATGTTCCACAGAATGTAATGTGTTGGTGGAGGGTGTTGTATGGGAATTCTGCACATTGTGCATGATTGTTTTGTAACTTCACAACTTCTCTAATAATAAAAAATATATATATGTATGTATGTATGTATATATGTATATAAATTCCCCTTATCAAGTCTTCCCAGATAGCCTTTGCCAATTTTGTATTTCCTTCATCTAAAAACCTATCATTTATTAGTATTCTAAAGTATCATCATGCTGCCTGATTGGATTAAATGAACTATATTCACCAATGGCTCTCTCTTTTCTGTTCAGTGATCCTTAACATTATTCTGTTCCCCAAACCACTAGAGATAAAGACTTTTCCTATAGGATACTACCATGAACATTTACTGTGACACAAAATATTATGTTCATGAAAATCACTTCTAAAATTATGAGCTAGGCCAATTTTCTTCTTTCTTGTAAGCTGTAAGCCTATGGACTGGCATTTGTTTTTATTCATTTATTAATTAATTCTGTTGTCAATAAATACTTATTGAGCACCTACTTTGGGCTAGTCATTAAAGTAAGCACTGACAATAAAGCAATGAAAAAATTTAAAAAATCCCATTTCTCTTGGAGTTACATTCTAGTGATAGGATAGAGATGATACGTATAATGAGTAAATTCTATGGTATGTTAGAAGGTGGTAAACGCTGTGCAAAATTGATAAAGAAAGGTAAAGAGAGTGCTGGAGTAGGGATGGTCAGTGTAGACTTAATAAGAAAATGACATTGAGCAGTGACTTGAGGAAATGTGGGAATGAGCTATGGGGTGAGCTGGGGAGAGCATTTCAGGTGGAGAGACTAAGCGGTGAAAATGTCCTGAAGCAATCGCATGCCTGCCGTGTTCCAAGAGCAGCAAAGGACCAGTGCAGCTTCAATAGAGTGAGGAAGGGAGAGCAATGGGGTTAACAAGGTAATGGGGACCACATCGGGAGCCTTGTAGGCCAGTGTGAGGATTTTGGCTCTCACTCTGAAAGAAAGGGGGGTCAATTGGAAGGTGTTTGGCCAATGAATGATGTAACACGACTTAGGTTTTAAAAAATTACTCTGGCTGATATTTTGAAGCCCCTGAAATAAGCACCCCATCCGTGTTACATGATAACCTATTTCCCCAATGTTCCAGAGTCAGACTCATTTATAATTTTATTTGAGCCTATATTTAGCATTATACCCATTAAATATATGTCCCAGAGACTTAAATCTTTGGTCTGTTTATATGCCGGTTGAGCCCTGAATCTCAGCAGAGTTGAGGCCAACACCTACTCTCCAGTTCATCCGACTCACCCTGGACAACTAACAAAAGGATGATAATGAACAACGCCCATTCCCAAAAGCAAAGAGTATCTACAATTGCAAGCAAAACAGTTCCTTCCATCTGCCCCATAAAATCTAAGCCCCCTCCCAATCTGAAGCAGAGCAGGCATCACCATCCCAAAGTCCTGAAGGTTGAGGAATGAACAAACAGAAGGGGGAATGCAACCATGGACCAAAGTAGACTTATTATTGTAGTAAGAGTAGAACTTGTAACATTGATATAAAAGATAGTGGTTACCAGATGTTCTGAAGGGAGGGAAAGGAAGAATAGGTGGAACATGGGGCATTTTGGGACATTGGAATTGTTCTGCATGATATTTTAATGACAGATACAGGCTTTTATACATTTTGTCAAAACCTATAAAATCATACAGGGCAAAGTGTAAACCATAATGTAAACTATAGACCATGGTTAGTATTAATTCTTCAATATGTGTTCATCAATTGCAACAAATGTAACACACTAATGAAAGATGTTGTTAATGGGGGAAAGTGTGGGAGGGGAAGGGGTGGAGTACATAGGAATCCCCTATATTTTTTATGTAACTTTTCTGTAATATAAAACTTCTTTAAAAATATAGTTTAAAAAATTTTAATCTGAAAAAAACAAAGAACAAGTTCAGTTAGAAAATTGGTTTTCATGTCTATGTTTTGATATCCTGTGAACCTGTATTCTTTTTATATACCTGTTGGTACCTCTGCAGGAAATGAGCCCTGTCCCAAGGGCAGCTTCTCTGAGGCATTGTGAGGGTTGGGAAATTGAGATGTGGGCAAGTCTGAAATAAAGAAACCAGACATCCCATCCAGGAACACAGATCCAGTTAAGGTATAGGGTTATGAGAATCCAGAAGGAAGATAAATGAGGCTAAAGTGGTCTAAAACAAGAGACATAGGAAAGGGTTTGAATAGTTGGCCATTCAGATACGCCATCTCCTTTGATTGCAAACCAGTGTTGGTCGGTGTGAGCCGTAAGCAATGATCATATTCTACCCAGAAAGCCCAAATGCTGGAACCCTTGTCCTATTGGTTGAATGTCTTTGGGGTATAATTGGTCACTCTGGGAGATGTCTTTAGTTCTTCAGTGATCTGAGGATCTCTGAACTTATTACTTCTGGGCTATGCTAATGGTGATCCCAGTAGCCTTCAAGGGCTATTGTGCCTGATTAGAGGCCAGTCTTTCTGGGCCAGAGGTGGAAATTTAAATACACACCAGCATGCTTAGAGCAGTCAGGGAGGTTGATTCCAAACCTGGGCAAAGTTGAATTCGTTATTCCAGTCTCACTGTTATTTCTTTGTGTAACATAGACATTTTCTTTGCTCTGTAATCTCCTGCAATGAAAAGGACTTACAATGTCTCCAGGGTTTTCTCCTTTGTTGTGGTCTAACATATGTCATTCAGGAAATCTGACCCTGTGTGTTAGGTGTTTTTTCATCGTGCACTGAATGGGCTAAACAATGCAGAAACGAGTCAGACAGGAGGTTTGTTAGCTCCCAATGCAGTGCAAACGGTAGAAGGAGAGAGAGTTTTATTTGATTAATCTGATCAGTGTGAACATCAGCTAAAAGAAAACCTGAAAACATGCTGACGTATCACCAGCTGTGGAGGTGAAAATGCAAAATGAGAGAGAAAACAGAGAATACTGTTTAAAAAGAGATTTTTCTACAATTTTGGAAACAAATTCTTTTTCTGAGGTAAATGGGAAGAAATGCTACACACACCACGGGAAGCTATCATTCAGATTTGGCTGCAAATTGATTTTCTCATTTGATATCTAAAGGAAACTACTGATGAGGTTCCAGTTGAACGCTTACATGTTGATTTCTAAGTCATTTGTATTCGTACTGAAAATGATATCTACTCTGCAATGGGAAGTGACATGCCATCAGAAAGGAAAATAGGAGGACAAAGAGCTAAATAATAAACTATGTGGCAGCCAGAACACAGGGAGAAATGTGGAATTAAGGAAAATGAACTAAGTCCCCGAGTGGTGGGATATTGATAGTGTACCAGCTCTTCGGGATGTTGCATGTTAGTGATTTGCCTCCTCCTCGGCGACATTCGTGGATATGGTAGGTGTTGGGAATGCTGTGAGCAACAAACTTTATCTGACAGTTCAGGAAGAGAGCCTGGAGATGATTTCATATTTAAAATCGATGAGTAACAAGAAAGTAAAAGTAAGCAAAAAGTCTAGGGAAAATTTTATGCTTTGAATGCTTGCATGATATTTAGGAAAAATATTTTGAGTATATTGATATATTATAAGTTCTTTATGTTATCTCTTTTAAATTATAGGAGTAGATGGTGAAATGAGTGAAGCTTTTCTGTAAGAATAAATTATCTTGTTTCCTCAGGCCTGGATAAAATTTGTGCATGGTATTCATTTTTCTCTAATTTAAAAGAAGCCTCTACTAGGCTGTAAAAGAGGACAAGAACAATAAAAACAACAACAAAAATATATACACATATGTAAGGTAATGAGCAGTTACTACAAATTGCAAAGATTTTTAACCACTCCCAAATATATTTTATGTGGCTAATTGATAAGTATGTTTTTCTCTTGTTTTATAAAGCTGTAGGAGATATTTAAAATGCTTTACATTGCATAAAACATTTCTATTGTCTGTCTATGAACTGTGTCCTTATTCTGAGGGTTAACACACTAAAAATGTGGAATTATGGGTAGATGGGGGACAAGGGATCTCACAAACTAGAATCAAGCAATAACCTGTGTGATTTTAACTGATTTACTCTTTTGTAATCTTATAGTCCCAGGTTTACATATACATCAAAACAGAGAAATATAAGTGTACATGGGCTTTGATTATTTGTGGGTTAACTTTTTGCTTTCCGTGAATGCAAAGGCTTCTAGAAGGCAGAGGCCATGGGTGGCTTAAAATTTTTTTTTTTTTTTTTCATAGAAGCACAGGACTTCAGACAGGTCATTGAATAAATACTTTTCGGTGGTGTTGATGAGTACCTCAGAAAAGCAAAGTACTGTTACTTTTAATTTGAGCACATTAATCCTCATAGGCACATTTTTCCCTGATTTCATTTTTTTTCTAGGATAAATACAAAATGCAGGGTAAATGAAAGGAAAAGGAACTTAGAATTTCTTTTACCATTCCAATTGAAAGTAGAATTCAAAATAGAACTGTAAATAAATTGGGTAAAAAAAAACACTTTTTTTTCTCATTTTACTGTAAATCCATTTGAAGGCAATATCGTAGAGTGGAACATTAATGTTCTGTGAAGAGGAAAAAGAGGAGAGTGTTCCTTAAAACTGAGAAACATTGATTATGCAGCTAAGTAGATTTCTTAATGGTTTTCAGAACTATGATATACAAGTAATGACATTGTGAATTTCTAAAAAGGAGATATATTAAAATGGGGGGGGGATTTAAACTTATCTGACTACAAAACCCCGTTTGGGGTGAAATATCTATTAATATCTCACTGGACATCTGGAACACAGTCTCAGTAAAACAAACACTGCCTAGAAAACCAGCCCAATACCATTGAAAGCCCCACCTTCATCATTTACCAACACTATGACTTTGGGCAGGTCTGAGCCACAATTTTCTCAATCATAAATGCAATTATAATGCATCCCTTGAAATGATCTGATGATTGAGTGACATGAGGTAAAGCACCTAACATAGTTACTGGCACGTGTGAAGCACTCAATAAAGAGTTAAGTTTATATTAAGAACGAATATGAAAAATAATATAGGTACGATGTGACTGATTATGGCATTTAAATGAAATGTGCAAGTATTTAGCACAGTACTTTTTCCAAAGAATTAACTCAAAATATGTCTCCTCAGCTTTACATTATCCTTAAATTTGCTAACAGTTTGCTGAAAATCCACAGGATCTTCTTAGTAATGGTATGCTGTTCAAATCAACTTTTTAAAAATTCCACTTATCTATTGAAAAGGTTGATTCATTCATCTTTCCAACATACATTTTTTGAGAACTTACTGTATATGAGACACTGTGCTAGTCTGATAGTAAGATCCAAAATTGTATAACCATCAGACAGGGAAACCCACAAATAAATCAATTATTATAAATCAGTGTTTTAAAACAGTGCTAGATATGTGTGTAGTCTGCTTTGGGAACATAGATACAGTTATATCAGATTGGAGAATAAAGGAAATGACCCATAATTTGAATTTTGTTGGATAAGTAGAGAATCAGAAGAGGACTTTCCAGGCATAGCATAGCATAGCATAGCAGAATTCATTTGGAGGAAAAAACTATAGCAGTTCCAAATCACAGGAAGGGAGGTGATTGCTTCATAACAGACAACATCAAAAAGGAAGACAGGGCACGATAAGCTCTCATAATTGCTTCAACTTCATTCTGAATACTATGAGGGACCATAGGGGTGTTGAAGCAGGGAAGGATGTAAGCCAATGTATGGGGCCAGCCTGGAGCCAGAGACTGCTCAGGGTGCTTTCTGTGGAGTCAATGGGGGTTGTTTACTTCAAGAAGTAGAGTTTTATGGCATTTTAGGAGGAAAAAGAATCAAGCAAGTGCTGCTAAACCCATAAGAGTCTATTTGTGTTTGTCTATAATCTTGAGGTGACCTAATGACTCAGTCAACTCTTATATGGCAATTTGCAGCAATCAAAATGGAAAATCACAATTAGACTGTTGAATTGTGAGTGGCAAAACTTTTTCAAGGATCAACAGCTAAGGGCTTGGAAACCTGTCTAGGGTACCCTCATAGGTTTCCTAGGCTGCTTAAAGTAAATACCGTGAGATAGGTGGGTTAAACAAGGGGAATTTATTTGCTCATGGTTTTGAGGCTGGTAAAATGTTCAAATAAAGGCACAATCAAGGTGATGCTTTCTTCCCAAAGACTGAGTGCCAGACATCCTTGGCTCCTCTGTCACAAAGCAAGGCACATGGTGGTGTCTGCCGGTCTCTCCCTTCTCTCTCGGGTTTTGTTGATATCAGCTTTTTGCTTCAGTGGCTTTCTCTCTCTTTGTCTGAGTTAATTCTGTTTATAAAGGACTCCAGTAATAGAATCAAGATCATCCTGATTGAGGTGGGTCGTACCTTAACTGAAGTAGCTTCATGAAAAGGTTCTGCTTACAATGGGTTCACACCCACAGGAAGGGATTAAATTTAAGAACCTGTTTTTCTGGCATACATAGAGCTTTAAAGCATCACACCCTCTAATTGATAAAGATTTCTCTCTTTTTATATAACTCCTTAAGAGTTAAGTGTGAATTTATCTTTTTTTTCCAATTAAGTTCATATTTTTTATGTTACTTTACCTACATTACTTCTACTAAACTATAGCTAATAAATTCAGGTGAGAAAATAAAATAGAGCTCTACATTTTCAATTACAACCATGTCAATTAGTTATATATAAACAATCACTTAGATGCACATGGGGAGCTAAACTTTAAAGGATCCCTAGGGGAAATCCTTTAGCAAAGAGAAGAATTATCTTTAAAATAAAATTATTCCCCAATTTGTTTTTTTAATATATATAACATATATGTATAGTTACTATATGATTCTCTAAAATAGGGTACACCTATATTTAGTATATTTAATAGGTGGAATTATGGACTTAGCCTAAAAGAGTGTTGGCTATCACAGAAATGGTATTATAACTTTTATAGATTTCTTAAATGTTTCCAGAAATACTTGTGTATTCTTTGACATAGATAGAAATACCACAGAGCCTGATAGATTCTGTCACTGCTAAACACTAATCAGAAACTAAGTCCAAACTGTGCAAACTGTATAACAGCCATTAGGTTGCTATCCTGTGTGTAGTTCTGCTATGATAGTTATTTTTTCAGCTCAAGGAGGATCCTTTATTTTAATTACCTAAGGCTTCATGAGAAAAATGTGCCTGAGACTAGGACTCTGTGATGAAAGTAAAAACTAGTAAAATCTGAATACTCACAAAAATTGAAGTCCATTGTCTCTTACTGATAATCATAAATAGGTACGGACAGCAGAAAAACTCATTTCAATAAAAAGTAATTAATTTGATGGAATAAAACAACTAAGGTTTTTTTTTTTTTTTTTAAGTGCATTAATGGCTTTTTCTTTGCTGTGGACATTAGCCTTCTCTTGAGACATTAGCCATAGCACAGCAGTATGAGTGAAATGCCTGTAAACCTACTTTGATGCGGAAAATTGTATATAATATTTGAAGAATTATATTATTTCTTCCTTGCTATGCTATTTAAAGGAACTGCATGTAGCCTGCTCAGACAGAGCACACTTGTAAGTCAGAGTCATCTATCAATCACCACATATTTGCCATGCTCAGCATGAAGCTAGGTGTCAGAGGGTTGCAAAGAAGTGTGAATGTACTTGCCTCAAGGGTGGAGTAAGGAAATAAACTCTTTCCATGAGATTATTTCCTTGAAAAGCCATGCAAAATATTTTTTTCAAAAGAAAAAAGACCAAGAAGGAACACACCATCTTATTCAGTACTAAAAACTATCTAGTACTTCAATTATTATAAGCTGGTTAAATGAGATGGCTCAGGCCAATCAGCTCATCAGATGACCTAAAATTACCCCTGAGAGTTGACTACAGAAAGGGATGTTAGCTTGCTCCTAAGACCTTCCTTTGGATCAGAAACACAGCTCCCTCTTTCATTGAATAGTTGAATCAACAAAGGCAAGGTTCTCCAAGCTGAAGACGAACTGTAGAAAATATTCAAGGTGGAGGTCACTGGCAAGGAAGCTGATAGCTAATCAGACAATGTTTTGAGAAAGTCCCACTTGCAGAACCACAGAGCTAATGCTGGCGTGGGTTTGAGGCATTGTCTAAAGGCTGCAGGTATTTCCACTCTTGGAATAGTTTCTGCCTTAAATTGCAGCTCCCCAAAGTAAGCTTTGTTGTGCCAATCACAGAAAGTTAGTCAGATGACTAAGACTTTGTCCTTAGAGGAACACAGTAATTTAATTTTCTTGTGTTAATTAGAAGGTTGGAGAAAATAAACATCTTAACTATACTCCTCAACTTATCTAAATGATTATACAGCACAGATGAAATTAAACATTTTAAAAGATAGTCGAGTCATAAAATTAGTGTTTCTATCAAGGCTATTTGCGGCAATGAATTAAAAGTTAGCTTTTGATTTACCATGCCTGCTGAATCAGCTTTTGGTCAAACAATGGAAATGTAGTTTCCATAAAATAGTTCAATTTCAGGCAAAACCTTATTTAAGTATATGTATTATCCAGACTTTGGTGTAGATGATATGCAAAGAAACATCCTAATCCCTGTTAACCTCACAAATGATCTTTTCTTTATGATAGAATAAAACTGCATTCATTCTTGAATGAACATTTATTGAGAGTGTTACTCTATAATACACTATGCAGAGTGACCCTAACATTACAATAGACACTAAGACTTAGACCTTACCAGGTTCCTACCTAGGAAGAGATTGTCCTCCAGTGGGAGAGAGAGACACATGCCAATTAGAAGACCATCTGAGAAATACCATTTAAAAAAACTAAGAATAGAGCTCCATGAGGCCCCAATTTAGCATAGGCTTCACTTAGTAGGTGCCATTTGACCTTGGTCTAACAGGAGGACAAGGAAGGCATTCCAGATGGAAAAAAAAAATGCAAAGAGATGGAGAAAGAAATGATCACGGCTGGCCCAGGGAAATGTTAAACCTTTCGTACGGCTTATGTGAAGTATTTATTTTCCATCCCTCCTTCTCCGCTTCTTCAGACACCACCCCACCCTCTGCCCCAGCTGGAATGTAAGCTCCATAAGGGCAGGGAACTTTCTCTGTTTTTACATTGATGTATCTTTAATACTTAGAACAGAGTCTGGTACTTAGTAAGTGCTTAATAAGCTCAGGTTGGAAGAATGAATGAATGTGTTTATGCCTGTTTCAGCATTAGTGTGTCACTTGGGATTTCAGCATATTTAGGAGTTCAAGGAATTGGGAAAATGACACTGGATCAACCTTGGTTTTTAACCCTTCTGTCTCCTTGAAAAAATATTTTATTTAAAACAAAGAATCACTCTGTGGCCTTTATTCTGACAACAGCAAAGTCTCAAGGCCCTGAAAGATCTCATGGTCGTTGAGCAGTGGCATAAATGGCAAGCAAGGACAAGTCAAGTTTAGGATTGTGTCCATAACACATTGAAGCTGATAATAAATATTCATGCTCTGTGACATTATAGGAAATCCTGCTCAAAAATATTCGTTGCACTCCCCTGATGTTTTGCTGATTTCCAAGTAAAATCTCAGTAAACACACAGAGCTTTGGAAGAGTCAACACGGTATTGGAAATCATTGTTTTGCAGTGAAAACCCAAAAGTTTCACTTAATCAAAAATCACTTTCTAAGATCCAAAGGACACAGTCTTAGAATTAGAATTCACACGTAAAAATGCAATCAAGTGAATAGGTTTGGTAATGGATGGTGATGATGGTAGCACAATATTGTGCACATAATTAACAGCACTGAATTTTAAATTTGGATGTGGTTAAAAGGGGAGATTTTAGGTTGTATATATGTTGCTAGAATAAATTTTTTTAAAAAAACACCATAGGACTGTACAACACAAATGGTGAACCCTAATGTAAACCACAGGCTATAGTTAATAGAACAATTATAAAAATATTCTTTCATCAGTAGTAACAAATGTATCATACTAATGCAAGGTGTTAATAATAGGGTGGTATATGGGAATTCTATTTTATCCATAATTTTTCTGTAAACCTCAAATTTATCTAATGAAAAAAGGTTAAGAGACCAGCAGTTGCTGGTCCCCTGAGCTGAGACTATGTGCACATTTTCAGCTTCATTTCTTATGACAGTGCACGTTCTATAGGCAGCGTGGCAGAGATGTTGCAAGCTGTGCCTGGGGAGGTACAAAATACTGCTGTGTTGTTGTGAAAACTGTGTTGTTTCCTGTCTTGTATGCTTTCTTAAAACTAAATAAATTTGGCACTAGGTGAAAAAATGCCATAAAATCTTAGCACATTGCCTGCCAATCCTAAAATAAAAAGAAAGGAAGGGAAGGAGGGAGGGAGGGAGGGAGGGAAGGAGGAAAGAGACAATAAAAGGGAGATTATATAGGTATCTCTTATATACAGTTTGAAAAAGCTCATGATAGGTGATATAGTCTAAGATTACTATGTAATTGTTTTTTCTTCTTCCCCATCCAAAAACTTAAAATAAATGAAAAGATGTTATGTTGTTTAAAAATATTAAAGATTTATTCTATGGCAATTTAGGGTAACTTACACACATTTATTCTTCATAACAACCTATTAGGTAGGTAGTATTATCCCTACATTACAGATGAAAAACTGAGGCTTAAATGGTGTTAATTTTCCTATTTCCACAGAACAAATATTAAACAGAATCTAAATGCCAACTCAAGTCTGTGTGATTCTAAATCCTTTGCTCTTTCTACCTTGTGATAGGGACTATTTGTATAATTACTGATTTCTTGACTGCTAATGGCAGTGGTTTTAATTTTTAGATTTCTATTTATAAAGTTTATAAATACATATATATTATTTAATGATTTTATTTAAATTCTCATGGTAGCTTTATGAACAGGAAAATATAATTTATTTTCCATTTATTTGGAAATAATTAATGCTCTTGTGTAAATAAAATATTTTGATTGCTTACAAAAGCAGGTCAGCACATTTTTACGGCACACATACTATGGGCAAGAAGGCACTCTCTATGGTATACCATGTGCTGATACTAATGTAAATAAATGAAAAACACTTAAGGGTCTTCCAATTGAGTTTGTATAATGAAGCATATATGCTCAATACCTAGTATCTGCATATCAATTATCTGTCAGAAAAGATACACTTTCACTTTTCACTGCTTTGATTAATTAAAATACGATTCATCAGTGTTTTCCAACTTTATCATGTAGACTTACCCAGCATATTTATTAATATAAAAGCACCATCAAATGGTGAATGGGTCACATCCAGGCTATAGGTATGCCTGTGCATGTTTAGAGAACAGTGACTCTTTTCTTCTTTAACTGTCACTGGACAGTTTGGGGACTACATATGATATGTGGCTTAACTTTCTAACTTTAAAGGACTGCACACAAAGATACAAGTTATGTAGAGAAGAAGGTCTAATAGTGTTGCAATGAGAGTATGATCTACCCATTGATAAAAAGGGTCCTCCTTCATGGGCTGATCATACATCAAAAATGTATTAGAGTGGGGAGCAGGTATGGCTCAACCCGTTGAGCCCCTGCTTCCCACATGGGAGGTCCCGGGTTTGGTTCCCGGTGCCTCCTAGAAACAAAAAAAAA
>JAQZBX010000118.1:0-40865 GCA_029593785.1 Cabassous unicinctus
TGTATCGACACCTAAGCCTTAATGCACTTCCCCTTTCCCTGCTTATAAAAGAGCTGATTGTAACCCTCGCGGCAGAGCAACGGAAGAGCTATGTTAGTAGAATAAAGTGCACAGCCATTTTCTTACACGTGTCTATGCCTCATTCCTTCGCTGGGTAACTCGGAGTCTCAGTTGATTTGTCCCGCGGGTCGGGACACTGCCCCATATCTAAAGAGGGCAGGTCGTTCATGAGCAGCTTTCAAGTACTGCAAAGAACACTGGAAAGAAGACTGTAATTCAAATCCCAGCTCTGCCATTTTTCAGCTGAATGACCTTGAACAATGTACTTAACCCTTCTGTACCTCAGTTTCCCCATTTGTACCATGTAAAGAATGAATAATAACTGTGGTTCTTAACCAAAAATGCACATGAAAATCATCTGCAGAACTCTATTAATTTACATAAGCCCAGGTCTATCTGCATAGATTTTGATTCAGTAGATTTAAAGGGAGGGAGGAGGGTAATATCTGTATTTCTAAGATGATTCAAACATTTCTTTCCCATTTTGAAATTTTGGAACTTCAAGAATCCTTAATTGTGGACTCTTGATATTGATGACTGTACTTATGAACCTTTTCTTTTGAAATTAATACTAGCATTATAGGTTGCCTAAGTGTTACTTCCTGTGAGCCCCCTTGTTGCTTAAATGTGTCCTCTCTCTAAACCAAACTCAGCATGTAAATGCATTGCCTTCCCCCTGGCATGAGACATGACTCCCAGGGATGACCCTCCCTGGCACCAAGGAATTATACCCAAACACCAACTAGCAATGCAACTGGAAAAAGACCTTGACCAGAAGGGGGAAAGGGTAAAGACAAATGAGTTTATATGGCTAAGAGACTTCAAAGTGAGTTGGGAGGTCATTCCAAAGGTTATGCTTATGCATGTCTAAGCAGGATCTCATTGACTGCCACAGTAAATATTGCCTCAAATAGTGGGGCTCCTGAGGGCTCTGGAGACATCCAGACATGATAGGCAAAGCTGACAGCTCAGGAGTTTGACACACTGCTAGTGGGCTCTATTTTGGAATTTACACTCTCCAGTGTGACAGAGTTGGACTTAGTTGTGGTTTCCCTACACATGACTCTTCTGCCCCTTTCTGCTTGAACCTACAGTTTGTACCAAACTTGTTAGGTGTATGCCCAAGAGACTTAAATCTTTGGGCTATCCATGTGCTAGTCAGGCCCTGAATCTCAACAGAGTTGCAACACCTACTCTCCAGTTCATTGGACTTACCCAGGACAACTAACAAGGAGATGATGATGGACAACAACCATCCGAAGGAACAGAGAGAGTCTACAATTACAAGCAAGATAATCCTATCCATCTGCCCCATGGAAACTAAGCCCCCTTTAATTAAAGTTGGAGTGGGCATCACCATCCCAGAATGCTCATGATTGGGGAATGAATGATGGCCTAGAGTAGACGTGCTGTTATTCTACTATAGACTTATTGTGATTCTAGCAATAGAAGAACTTTTATCATTAATGTGAAGGCAGTGGCCACCAGAGGTTCTGAGGGAAGGGAGAAGTGTAAAATATCTGTAATATGGGGGCTTTTTTGGGACATTGGAATTGTCCTGAATGATGTTGCAATGACAGATATAGGCCATCATATATTTTGTCGTAACTTAAAAAATTGTCTGGGAGAGAGTTTAAACTATAATGTAAACTATAATCCAAACTTAGTGGAAATGTTCCAATATGTATTCATCAGTTGTAACAAATGTACCACACTAATGAAGGATGTTGTTAATGTGGGAAAGAGTGGGAGGCAGAGGGAGTAGGGCATATGGGAATCCTCTACATTTTTAATGTAACATTTATGTAATCTAAATATCCTTAAAAACATAAAAAATAAAAACAACAACAAAAACATTTATTCAAAAACAACTCATTAGACTTGTATGGTATCCTTTATATCAAATCTAAGTCCTCTAGGGAAAATACATCAGATGTTTCAACATTAATCTAACCACTCTTAATTATTCTATTATTCATTAATTTTAATCATCAATTTAGTTATTAATAGATTAGCTCTAATTCCTTTAGGTCTCTACTTCTAGGTTTTAGAGTCAAGAAGAATATGCAAATTGCATTCTGCATTTCAGGCTGTTGATCTCCATTGTGAATCTTAATAAGCTCCCAGGAATTGACTGATAATAGAGAGGACACAGCTTTGTTGCTGGCTCTACTTTGGTCACTTTAGGGGAGGCTGTATTTATACCTGATTATGGAGTAGGTCAACCTCATCCCTGGTACCATTTATTCCCTTCAGCATCCTTATCAGGGATTCCTCGCAGAAATATAGAGCATCTTAGGCTGACTTCACAGTGTCGTGTGAAATAGTCCCCCTCTTATAATGGATTGGTTTAAATTGTTATGGTCCTGAGAAAATAACTGATCTTAGGACATTAGAGTCTATGACAGCTACCTCTCCATCTCCTCATTTATCTACCCAAACTCTCAGATAATACTTAAATTTTAAATGCAAACTTCAAAACATTGATCTTCTTTTAAGACTGGATTCAAATGTCACTTCTGTGAAGTCTTCCCTGACTTGCCCAAGGTTCTACTATCCTTGGCCTGTCTCTGCATTTCACATTTTGCACTAATTGTCCATTGACATATATTTCTCACTAGTCTATAGGTCTCTCAATGCAAATACATTGCCTTTTTATTTCTGTATCTCCACTGTCAAGCATGACCCATGAATACAATCAGCATTCCAAAAAATACTGGTTAAATGAGTGAAATGATAGTATCAGAAATGAGGGAGCTTTGGAAAACTTCAAAATAGCTTACTAAATAGGAACTTTTAAAGTTCTCTCACAATTGAGCACATTGGGGAAACTGTATTTGACTTTTTCTGAAAGGTAAAAAATATGCCATCCAAATTATTTTATTGTTTAGCAAGAGACGTAGAGTCAATTCATCCTTGCATTTATTTATTCAGACAGGCTGGTCTGCTGTCTCACTATGTTATATGAAGAGAAGAATCTAAAAATGGACTCTGTCTTCAAATAATTGGCAGCATAGTGGTAATGATAAAATATCTAAGACATAAATGAATAATAGTAACATGAAGTTATAAATCAGGTACAAAGAAAGTTATATGAGAATTTGCAGACAGTGAACAAAGCAAGAATCATAGAAAAAGTGGACTTTGGATTGGATCTTGAAAAATATAGTATCTGAATATGCAGGGAATTGGCAACCAGAGGGAACACATGTACAAAGACAAAGAAGGTGAGTAAAACAAGCATGGGGTATATTGATGTTTCTGTTTGGGAGGTATGTTGGAGGCAGATCCTGTATAATGTTGACTGTGTACAAGGAGAAAGGCCTCTCACATTGAATGAAATATCTGCTCTGGCATTTATTAGCCAGAGTTTAAAAATGTCTCAGCTAAGGCAGGTAACTTCAACACTTTGAGACCCAGTTTCTCATCTGCCTTGTTGTTACTGTAATGATTAATATAAGCGATCACTTTAAAACAGTAGGCAATATTCTCAGCCCATAAAGTCCACTCAATAAAATGTGGTCACTGTATTTTATTTTAGAGTGATCATCCTGGTTACCATAAGGTGGCTATTTTGAATTTTTTTTTTTTTTTGAGGTACTGGGGCCGTACTGGGATTGAACCCAGGATCTCATATGTGGGAAGCTGGTGCTCAACCACTGAGCCACATCAGCTTCACTGAGTTGTTTTTTCCATTTGTTTGCCTGTTGTTTATTTTTAAGGGGCACCAGGAGCCCAATCTGGGACCTCCCATGTGGAAAGCAGATGCTCAACTGCTTGAGCCACATCCCCTCCCTTGAAATTTAAAAAGACAGGGAAAGGATAGGTCAGTGAGGAGATGTTTACTCAAATGGGAGGCAATTGGGGCTGGAACTAGGCTATTGCTAATTGGCTGGGCAAGGAGAAAACACGCCTTCCCCAGATGCTTAGTATGTGGGATGATAATAGTGACACACTTGTTTTACTTAACGGTGATGTGGACTATCTCTCTTCTCTGCTAAAGGTCAATGTGACATCTAACTTGGATCGTAGCTGTCTTAGTTTGCCAGAGCTGCTATGACAAATACCACAGAATGGCTGGCCTAAGCAACAGAAATTTATTGGTTCACAGTTGGAGGCCAGAAGTCCAAAATCAAGGACTCTGCAGGCCGTGCCTTTACTGAATTCTCGAGCTTCCTGGTGGTGGCGTGAGGACCATGAGTCTCTGCCTCTGTCACATCGCTGTCTCTTTCTGTCCCCTCCTGTGGTACCGAATCCTCCTGCCCAGCCATCTGTTTGCCTGTCTACATTTCCTTTGTTTATAAGTACTCTATTCATTTTGAATTAAGGCACAGCCTGATGCAGTTTGGCCTCTCCGTAATTGTGTCTTCAAAGATCCCTTTTACGAATGAGTTCACACTCACAGGAACTGGGGTTAGAACCTGAGCACATCTTTATGGGGGAAACGATCCAATCGCCAACAGGATCTATGACCATGCACAACACCATTCTGTTAAGCACTCACTTCTGGGTTCTGCAGGTCAACAGTGATTGATGGACTGTCTTCTTTTAGAAAGACCCACAAATTACAAGTAATCATTGACCATCAGGCTGTTAAGCAGCCTTTCACCAAAGGAGAGATCTGATATGCAAATGGCATTCAGTGTTTCATAGAAACAAACAATTGATACAGGTAGATTCTATTCATATAAATTTATATTTTAAGCATCTGGAGTTAAGGAAATTCAACTTTGAAATTATTTTATACTATTTGAATATACTGTGCTACGAAGAAATTGAGTTGTACCTACTATCCAGTCAGCAAGCCTTTTCTCACTTGCTGAGAAAACTTGCTACGCAGTTTTTATAACACCTTAGAACATTTGTTTCTCAGTATTTGATATCATTTGTAGAATGCTAATTTTAATCCCTAAACAGGCACATTGGACATTTCATAGCATATCTTTTGGTGGTACATTCAATTAGGAATTCCTGGATTTTGGTTAGCTAAACTATAGTGTACATGTATAAAAAAGCTCTATATAATATCTACTATTTAATCCTATTGCACGTGATGATAGTATATATACTACATCCTAGCAATTATTTATAGCCTACAAATGTTTTACATAGCATATACCTGGAATGTATTTGGACATGTGTAATAACCTTATAACCTAATATATCATATTTAAATTTTCTATGGTAATATAAATTTTGAAATCACCATTACTACTAATTTTCTAACTAATTATAGCAGTCTAAAATATTAGCAAGATATCAGAAAATCTGATTGCCCTTAAATACTGTATATATGTATAAATAGTGTATATATGTATTAATACTTTGCAATCATAGAAGATTAGATGGAATATGCAGGGAGGGTGTGTGTTTACTATGCAGGCTGCATATGGGTAAGGATATGTCGGCACACAGAGAAAGAGAGGAACAGAAAAACACTAAAGCAATATATTGTATTTGGATTATTATTATTTTTTAAAAATCTCTCCACTAAAAAAGGAAAGAAAAGCAGAGACTGGCATGGATCTTTACAAATAGCATGGATTTGTAAAAAAAGAAAAAGCTCTGTGAAGTGAAAAAGGAAGACCTGAACTTATAAGAGAAGGCCAATTTCTCAAAACACATTTCAGTACACCAACCATGGCGAGCTGGCACTCCTAAGTGTCACCATGGCATATTGGAATTTGAAATATCACTGAAGGAAAAATAATAATAGCAATAAATTAAAAATTAGCTACTTTAACAACTCCTCTTTTGCAGTTTCTCAGTCTTCATAGATGAACTTCTGGTTTGGCAGAAATCTCTGAAATGTTGCTCATTCCATGTTCTTGAATACTAATCATGTACCTTGAAATATAATCCCTGCACATGAATTCATTCTGCTCCCTAGGACATATTTTTATTTTTCACATTTAGCAAAGATTTATGAGAGATAGTTCTTTGGCATTTGTTGGCATCAGTGTTTAACTAATTAATATTCTTGTATATCCGTGGAGAATGGGCACATTCTACAATCCACTTCCTTTATCTTTGAATAGCGTGTTTGTTCCTATGTGGAGACTGTTAATTAGTTTAACCCAAGACTCCTGAAAACATTTTCTTTTTTTTTTTCATTCTCAAGTCACTGAGGGAAAAACACAGAGCTGATTCAAATGAAGAACAAACCATCGCCTCACATATTCCTTATAGCTGAGGAATTAATTGGAAAATAGTTCTATTGTGGACATAGGGTATTTTTTTTTTTTTATCGTTCATGCCAGACATCATTACTCTAGGTGGCATACTAGTAAAAGCTAGCTGATTCAAGTTTAAGCTTCCCCAGGTATTGGCTCCATGATCTTAAGTAAGTCAATCGGGGTGGTAGAAGAAGAGTGATGTGGCTACATCGGTTCATTTTGTCACTTTGTTCCTTTTACCTGCCAGGCACTTTGCTTTGTGCAGTTCATTTTACTTAATCTTTGGAAGCATTCATCAGAGTAGGTATGATTAACTCTATGTTACATCCTAGAAAATGGAAACCCAGAGATATTAAACAATCAACTTAATAACTAGAAATGACAGTAACCATCTTGGACAACTGAGGAAGAAATAAGATAAATTGCTTTGTAAACAGTGCAGCACTACAGACACATAAGGGAACATATTCTATAAGGACACTGAAATCAAGATTGATTGAGACCAGGCATCACATGGTTAATATGTGGGGAAGAAAAGACGGCTACACCTCAGGGATAAGGCTGCCCAATTTAGCAAATAAAAATGTAGTACACCCAGTTAAATGTGAATTTCAGATAAATAATAAATATTTTTTAGCATGTTTCCCATGCAATATTTGGGACAGTTTATACTTAAAAAAATGTTATTTATCTGATATAAAAATTTAACTGGGTGCTCTGTGTTTTATTTGGCAAACCTAATTAGGGACCTTTCCCTACAAGAAATAGAAGCTAGAGAAGCCTCTGCTAGTGAGGATAGAAACCACAAGTGTGCTGGTACTATGGGACTTCTATGCTTTGGTGAGACCTCTGATAGGAGGATTCTTAATCTTTGGAGTGATGCCTCAGTTATGAGCAAGATTATGGAACAAAATAGATGAAAAAAAAAACTAAAATCTAGATCAGCATGGTTGTATAAATGAAAGGGTACCATGTGTGGTGGTTTCATTGAATTCAGGAAAGGCAATATTCATGAGGTTAGAATGGTTGAGGAAGGTTTTCCTGAAAGACGCTGGGAAGGCTCTTGAATGATGAGTGGGATTTGGGGATGTGTAGAAGAGTAAAGCAAACATAAATGCATGAGAATGATTCTTTATTAAACAACAGCTGTGTACAAATGTCTTTTGCACTATAAATATCATTGGAGGAAACAGCCAAGACTAGAGCAAATGCCCATAAGTAAGCTTAGCAAGGTACAGTGGGATTCGAGGAAGTGAGCGATGGAATGAGGAAAGGAGAAGGTACTGAAGACCACTTAGGGAGCTGTTCAAACAAGCAAGTTTCAAAAGGCATCATCTGGCAGAGTGAAGTCTCCTCATTCCTCCACTACAGTGACAGAATAGGGATAAAGAAGCAATTTGCTATTATATGGATGTGACAGTGGTTGTAAGGGTAAGTCTAAGGTTATATATATTACTAGAAGGAAATCTAAAAAATATGACATGGGACTGTGTAACATAGTGAAACCTCATATAAAATACAAATATGGGTGATATTGCATATATAAAAATGTTTTTACAAAATATAAATACAAATAAACTAGAGAGAAGGAAAAAGAATAGTACTTCTGTGCAACAGAGGAAGCATAGAGTGATGGAGAGGTGATTAGTTTTTTTGTTTGCTTGTTTTTTGTTACAATTATTGGATAAATGAAGATGCTCTAAAAGTGATTGAAGTAATGAATGTACAACTATGTGCCTATACCGAATACCACTGACTGTACTCTTTGGATGGATTTATGCTTTATTAATATGCATCAATAAAATTGATTTGTTGAAATATAAAAAAAAGAAGCACTTGTGTCAGTCAGTCTATATGTCTTCATTGAATCCTCACAATAACTTCATTGCAAAATATAAATGGTATAGAGATGGTCAGTATCACCCACGATTATTGTATTCGCATCTTTCCTGATCTATTCATGGCCATCCAGGTCCACAGAGGAAGTAAAACATCAATTGATGCCTCCTTGATTTCAAGAAGTTATGAAATTATCTCAGGATTTGAGAGAAAATGGACTAGAGTAAGGAAACCTGGTTCTGCTGCTAACATGCTAACAGAGTGTATTCATCTGGAAAACGGGAGAAAGACTACCTAACTCAGAGAACAATCATGAAAATTAAATCACATAAGTTTTAGATAAAAATGATCTCAGCTCTAATATTCTGGACTCCCTGTCAATGTAAAGCCATTAATTTAGAAACACCTCAATTTCCCTTTCAGTTCTCAAGTTGCTATGATTCTATAAGAGATTGTAGGTGGATCACTTAGTAGTAAAAAGTTCAATTATGCAGACATATCTACCGGAGGACATTGGCAAACAGCAGAAGATATTTTCTGAAAAACCTTCTGAATACATTTTAGTATACTTCTTGACAGACTCTAGAAAGGGGACAGAGAGAAGAAAAGCTTAAAATGAACACTAAATGTAAACAAAGAACTTGGGAAGCTGAATAAGGGATCATGAACTCAGTTTTAAATATCTTATAGCAAAAAAAACACACACAAAAAAACCCTTTTATAGAATCCAAAGTGCTGCCTAGTAATCTGTGCATGTAGAAACATTCTAATTCTTGTTCCTTCCAGACACAGAAGGTAGAAGATATTTCTGTAGAAGTAGAGAAGAAACTGGGTTTGCCTGCCCTAGTACACGTTTGTGGATTTAATAAGGCTACTCTGCATTGACTAGTGAAAGTAGAATGGATTTTCAGAATTAGAGAACTGCTTCTTCAATTTAATACCTGTAGGACAAACTGCAGGTTTGACAAGATGGGGAATAATGGTAAAAACATATGTATTGCAGTGAGTATTAAATAAGCCATCTAATATGAGGCATATCATAAATACACAATAAATGGTGGTTTCTCTCTCCAATCACACTCGACCCTATCAGTTCCAATTCTTGTCCCCTTCCGGGGGAAAAACTCCCCCCACTAAAAAACCCTAAACCCAGCACTACAAATTTAAAGCACACATTAAGAAGAGTGGCCAGGAATGACATGATATTTCCCCTGAATAAAATCTTTTCTCCAGAGTATAGAGGGGAGAATTAGGTCAGTTATATAAGACTCACATTAAATGAGTACACTCTGGGCCACTTTGGTGATATTGCTAATGTTACTGCCTTCGAGTGATAACAAGAGGAAGGTAAAGTTAATTTCCCTTGCTTCAGAAGTTACATGTTTCATAAGTCTGAAGGGTGTGATATTATAATGATAACCTACATATGATATTAACCATTTTCTGCCAAAAGAAACATTATATTTCAATAGTAATTCCATAGATATCAAAGAGAAATTGTTCCAATATTCATATATATTGCAGATAGCCCAGCAGGAAAAGCCATTTCAGTGATGAGGTTCTGAAGAGTTCCCACAAACTTAAGATAATTACATGTGATACATCAACCACCAAAGGCATATTAGTGAGAGCTGCTCAATTATGTATGACTAAGAAACTTAGAATTATAGAATGTTCCAGCTGGAGAGAATCTTTCCTAATGCATTCATTGTAAAGAACAGGCAATTAAGTCCTGGAGATATTAAATTATTTGCTTAGGTTTGCTCAATAAGTGGCAGAGTTGGTTTTAAACCAGGTTTTATGACTTAAATTCTTTCATCTGACAAACTCTTAGTGTTGACAAAAATATGGCTGACACCTGTCTTGTCCTTGAAAGAAAATATAAAGAATATAAAGACTCTCTCAATAATGAAAGGCAAAATTATATTTTTCTTAACCAAAACACAGGTTTTAATACAGAGAGTTTTGGGTTCCAGAAATGAAAATACTCCTTTTGGAACTTCAACGGAATAATAAAACTTACTTTCCTAACTCCTAGTTTTACATATGGGGATTTGGGGCAGTTGAAATATCAATATTTTGAATATCTTGAAGATGGTTCCATATCTAGAAAATGACTTGAATCCAAGGTCCCTGAATCTCAGTCTTTCCACTCATCTTTTGGATTTTTGTTTACTTAAAAGTTGGAAAAGCCTAGACCTTCCTGCCTTAACTCCTTACCATCAATCCCAATTCCATAAGATTATATTTGATATTTGTTTTAGTCAAAATTTAATATTTTTTATTTATTTCATTCTAATATCTTTTCTTGTTCCTTGTTTCAGTGTATTGCTTTAGCATTCTTGTATTTTCTAATCTCCTGAATTTCCTGTCCAAGATATTGGTGATTTCTAACAGATTTGCATTACACATGTTGTCTTCCAATCCTCTAACAAGTCGCTGATATTTTATTCATATTTGTATCTCCTGTGACTTACAGATAAGGATTACTAAGTATTGCTTACTACATTAATGAATAATTGGTGGCACAGCACCAAAAAGAGCACCCCAGGCCATAATTTTTAAGTTCTCCCACCAGGTTTTAACAGACATCCTTTAATCAGCACACTTCAGTTACCACTTTATCTTGAATCAAACTTACTCTACCACCATCTACTTCAATTTAACTTTCTACAACTTATTCAAACAAAGAATGCCAATGAAAATTGTCATACCTTCAAAAATTGAGGTTCATATTGGTGAAATATCTTATAGTTGTTTTTTTTTTATCTCCTTTAAGTGGGGGTTTCCTGAATATATCTTGAGAAATCGTGGTATTACATAACAACTGCTTCATGACAAAGTGAAATAGACTATGAAACTTTGGAATTAATCCATAGTATCCTTAAAATTTAAACACAGCACATATACAAATGTGGTTATATTCATTCCTACATATCATACATGAGGATTTGTGTAAAATGTTGAATTATCCAGATAATTCTAGGTTGGGCAGGAATGTACAGAGATGGTTAAAGTAGCTCATGAAGTTTTAGGAAAAAAAAAATGCTGTCCTTATTTGTGTTTCAATTGTCTCCACCTCTATATCTTACAAAGAATCTTTACAATAATATTTACTTCCCAATCTAACCATTAATTAAAAAAAAAAGAAGAAGAAGAAGAGCAAGGCTTGACTTTCTAAATTCCAGTTGCTTCTAGAAAGTAATAGTAGTTTCAACTAGTAAATGATTCTGAAATTTGTAATACTGTACTCTGGCTTCTGACCAAGGTGGTATATCAAGGACCAGACTTACTGTCCCATTTGAAACAATAACAACAATAAAAAAAAAAAACGGAACAAAACATATGAAACAGTTTTCAAGGTGCTGAATATCAAGCAACAGTGATCCCTGAGAAATAGAAAGCAAATAAGTGAAACCTATAATTGCCCCAGTCTACTGCCATGAAGGAATTTCCAGGCCATTGCCCAGGGAGACAGAGCTAAAGAGGAGCATCTGGTAGGTTCCCTGAGTAGAGAGATGGAGTGAAGAGTCTGGAGAAATAAAGGCTGCTAGAGTTTACAAGACAGAGGAGCAGAGAAGAAAACTCTGAAGATCTGCAGAAGGTCCTCCCTCAAGTATTTATCAGAGTATTGATCAGTGCATGCATGTGAGTTAACTACTAGAGGCTGTGGAATCTACCACCTGAAAGTATTGTGTTGAACAGTGTCCAGTGCACATATGGGACCTGGAATAGTGCCTGTTCCCATAAGCCGAAGTGGAAAACCTCATAATATACAGGCATTGGGTAGAGTACACAGAAAGTTCTTTTACCTCTGTACTACATATTATTTAGCTCTAGACTAAACATATCTCAAGTACTGCCTAACAAATTATAAAAGCAAGGCTAGAAAAATAATAGCGAGAACTAAGAAAACCAAAATTTGGTTCATTGAGAAGATCAACAAAATTGACAAACCCTTAGCTAGACTGACAAAGAAAAAAAGAGAGAAGATGCAAATAAATAAAATCAGAGATGAGACGGGGGACATTACTAATGACCCTACAGAAATAAAAGCAATCATGAGGATACTATGAACAACTGTACACCAACAAACTAGACAATGTAGATGACATGGACAAATTCCTAGAAATTCATGAAAAACCTACACTGACCTTAGAATAAATAGAAGATGTCAACAAATCAATAACAAGTAATAACATTGAAATAGTCATCAAAAACCTTTCAAAAGTAAAAAAAGCAGGACCAGATGGCTTCACAAGTGAATTCTACCAACCACTCAAAGAAGATGTGATACGAATCTTGCTCAAAATCTTCTAAATTATTGAACAGGAGGGAACGCTACCAAAGTCATTCTATGATGCCAACACCACTCTAACACCAAAATGAGAATATTATTATTATGAAAAAAAGAATATTACAGAACCAGTTCCCTAATGAACATAGATGCAAAAACATCAATAAAATGCTAGCCAATCAAGTCCAACAGCACCTTAAAAGAATCATTCAACATGATCAATTGGGTTTTATCCCAGGCATGCAAGTGTGGTTCAACACAAGAAAATCAATCAGTATAATATACCACATTAATAAACCAGAGGAAAAACCACATGATCATCTCGATTGATGCAGAAAAGGCATTTGACAAAATACAGTATCCTTTTTTGATAAAAAAAAACAACACTCCAAATGATAGGAATAGAAAGAAACTTTCTCAACATGATAGAGGGCATATCTGAAAACCCACAGTTAACATCGTACTCAATAGTGAAAGACTGAAAGCTTTCCCATTGAGATTAGGAAAAACACAAGGATAACCACTGTCATGACTGTTGTTCAATATAGTGCTAGAAGTTCTAACTAGAGCAAAATTGACTGAGGCTATGACAGCACAACCCTGTGATGAAATTGAAAGCCACTGAATGTACACTTTGGATAGTGTGTACAAGGCATGGGCCTATATAACACAATGAACTATATAGTGGACAATGGACTGTGGTTAACAGTAAAAATATGAGAGCATTCCCTCATGAACTATGACAAATGTACAATACTAATACATGGTGTTAATAATAGGGTGGTCTGTGGAAAAATACACCGAACATAAGTTTTGGATCATAGTTAGCATAATATTTTGATGATATTCTTTCAAAATTTGTAACAAATATTTCACAACAACACTTTTGGGATGATGTATGGGAATTCTGCATGTTATGCATGATTGTTTTGTAAGCTCACAACTTCTCTAATAAAACTTAAAAAAAATAAGGCTAGAAAGAATCAAACTGTTTTCAAATATCTGAACTCCACCCTATAACAAAGTTGAATATATTTATAATAATAATAACTACACAGTACCCCCAAAGGCAAAATTTATATTATCTAGCTCCCACTTAAAAGTTACTAGACATGAAAATAGCAGGAAAATACAACCCATAATGAGAAAAAAATCAATCAAGTTAAACAGGCCCATAATGGAGACAAATATTACCATAGATCAAAGTGTCAGTTCATCAAGTGGACATAATAATCCTAAATAGCTATGCCTCTAATAAGAGGGTCTCAAAATACATGAAGCAAAAACTGATGGAACCGCAAAGAGAAAGTGATGAATTCATAATCATAGACAAAATGTCAATAACCCTATCGTAATTATTGATAGAACAACATGACTGAAAAAATGAATAAGGATATAGAAGACTTGAACAACAAAGTCAACCAATTTCAGGTAATTGAATTTATAGACTATTCCACTAAATGAGCACATAATATGCATTCTTTTCAAATATACACAGACTATTTCCCAAGACAGACCATATTCTGGGTTATAAAACAAGTCTCTAAGTTTAAAATAATTCAAGACATATACAGTATATTTTCTGACTATAGTGGAATTAAATTAGAAATTAATTTCAGAAAGATATATGGAAATCACCTAATATTTGTAAACTAAAGAGGACTTTTATAAGTAACCCATGAGGCAAAGAAGAAATTAAAATGGAAATTAGTCTTTGAACCAAACAAAAATAAATACACAACATATCAAAATTTGTGGATGCCACTAGAGCAAAACTTAGGGAGAAATTTGCACCTTTATTAGAAAATAAGAAAGACCACAAATCAATGATCTTAGCTTCCACCCTAAAAATTAGAAATAGAAGAAAAATTGAAACTAAAAGTAAGCAGAAGAAAGGTAATAACGATCAGAGTAGAAATAAAAAAAAAAACAGAAATCATAAAACTAAGTGAGAACCTAAATGAAATAAAAGCTCGTTCTTTGAGAAGATGAATGAAATTGAAAAATTTCTAACAAGATTAATGAAGAAAAGCAAGAGAGAGAAAGAACACAAATTACCAACATGAATTATAAGAGAAGTGATATCATTATGGATTTTTCAGATTTTAAAAGGATCTTACAGATATTAAAAGGAAAAATTTTATGCCATTAATTTTGACAATTCAGATGAAATAGCAAAAAATCATTAAAATTCTCTCAAGAAGAAATAGATAAATTGAATAAACCTATTTAAATATTGAATTTGTAGTTAAAAACCTTCCTACAAACAAACAAACCAACAAAAACAAACAAACCAACAAAAACAAACCATAGACTCAAATTACTGAAATACATTCTACCAGTGAATCCATGTAAGCCTGGCCTAACATACAAAAGCCAAACAATTTAATACTCTATATTAACACACAGAAATAGAAAAACAATATGATTATTTAAATAGACACAGAGAAAAAAAAAAAACATTTGACAAAAGTCAGCATCCATTCCTGACTAGGAACAGAAGGAACCTTACTCAACCTGACAAAGGGCATCTACGAAAATGTTACTGCTAATGTCATACTTCATGGTGAAAGACTGTATCCTTTCCCTCTGAGAACAGGCAGAAAACAAGGATGCTTGCTCTCACCACACATACCCAACATTGTAGTAGGTGTTCTAGCCAATGAAATAAAACCAAAAAAAAGAAATTATTAAAGTCATGCAGATTTAGAAATTTATTGAGGTGATGAATATGCTTATTTGTACATTTAAATATGTGCAGTTAATTTTATGTCATACATACATATATCTTAATTCAATAAAGCTGTTAACAAAATATTTCCAGGTAACACACAGATAACACACACAAAAAATTAATGCCAACAAAATACAACAAACTAAACCACCAAGTTATCACTCCATAAAGAGAAGTAAGCTCTGTAATTGTGGCTCACATTGTAAAATGGCTCTAAAATGTCTTCAGATTGCGTTGAAAGTTTTCAGGGGGGACACATATGGGAATTTTACACTAATCAATAATGTGGGAAATGTTTTTTTACTTCTGCCACCGAGGAATGAATAGTGCACCAAATGCCATTTAGAAAATTTAATATTGCACAATGTTATACTTAATTTTTCTTCTTTTTTCATATCCATGCTTCATCCATTAGACTTCTTTGTTTAAGAGACTTAAATGCTTAAAAGCTTAAAAAACTTTCCAAACCTTTAAGAATCCATTTCCAGTTCAGTGTTATCATGTGATATCAATTAAAATGTGCTATTATTTATCTATATTTAAATTTTCACATTGAGTTGTAATTTCTTTGACTAATGTTTTTAACTATAAAATCAATTAATTAAGGATATTTTATCATCCACAAAACAAACCAATGAACAGCAACAAAATATCATTCTGAATGTGATAAGAAACAAATTTTAAGCTCCTTGAGAGAAGAAGGATAATAATAATGAGTTATTTACCATGTTATTGAGTTCCTACTTTGTTCCAGTCCTTGGGCTAAGTCCTTTGTATGTTCTTTCTCAATATCCTACAAAAAGTCTGAGATTAATAGAAAAGCCTCATTTTACATGAGAAAAGTGAGGCTCCTATAAATTACATAACTTGGCTGAGAGCTCCTGCAGGTAATCCAGAGTTAGAAATGAACTGTTCTGCTCTGAAGCCTGTATTTTTAGCCACCATGCTACACTGTTCCATAAGTCTGTTTCCTTCTTTTCTATAACCCCTTCTTTAATGATAATTTACATGTAGTAAGCATTCACAGAATTCTTATTAAATATTGATTGAGTAGCTTGCTGAGATTGCCATGACTTAAAATGTTCAAAACCATTTCAGTTTCTAATTGGTCTGAAAAATAAGATAGTGTATAAAATATGAACCCACCAAACAATTAAGCCACTTTCATTAGGGAAAAGAAAAAATAAAAAGAAAATGAGCTAATAGGTTAAAGAATATGTGATAGTCTTATCTTGATGACACTTCGGAGGGCAAGCAGAATCTTATACATCCAGGTTGCAATAGCACTTTGGTTTAACCACCACCATCATCTCTGGTTTTATTCTGCAACAGGTTGTGTTCATGATCATGACACATGAAAATCAGGCCTTGGCATTCTATAAATGCCTCTGCTCTGCACAGAATTATATGACCAATACATATTTTGAAGGTATATCTATGATACACTTTCTATTGGCTCTCTGTAAATTAGAAAAGACATCTCATTCAACAGATTTAGAAGGGCAGAATGAATGAATACATCTTTCAAATATGAGTAATTCATGGCTTTGTGGTAATGATATTAGACTTATAAATATAGAGCTGCTTTAATAGTCATATAATTTCTCCATTATTATTCAACATTTGTTTCAGAGGATTTATGGTTTGGTGAGTTATAAAAATGGAATGACATATGCAGTTAGCATGTACAGTGGGCATTATTCAACCCTAAGGCATGCTATAGAGTATGTCTAATAAATCAGATCATTTGCAAAACAAAGTTGACTAATAACGAAGCTGTATGTTGCTAAATCAATGTCCCCTATGTAAGATTCAATAAAATTAGCAAAGTAAATACCAAAGGTTTTTATTTATTTTTTAAAATTTTTACCAGGAGGTCCCAGGGATCGAACCCAGGTCCCTCCTTATGGGAGATGGACGCCCAACCATTTGAGCCACATCCATCCCCCAATACCAAAGGTTTTATTCTCCATTAATTTAACCTAATTGCTGGACTTCACAATTTTTCTATTAAGTTTAAACTTTCTAACTAAATTCCAACTTTTTTATCTGAAATGTTTTTGCCTTCCAATTTTGATTGTCATTAGTCATGTTTGTTGTAACTTCCAGCTTTGTGTGAAGGACAAATTTGATAAGCAGCACTTCCATTCATACAAATCACTAATTCAAATGTTTCAGAGGAAACGAAAATAGTCTTAGCTGAGTGAAGAGAACATAGATCTTGGAATCAAAATAACAAGCTTTGAGGCCTGACACCATAATTTCTGAGCTTCTGACCTTGGGCAAATTATATAATACTGTTAGTCTAAGCTTACTTCTCTGAAGCAGAAATAATGTTCCAAAATATGAAAATATTTTATCAATTGCAAAGAACTATATAAATTTAGAGATAGTATCTATCAGTACAGTACTGTTGATATGTCACTGAAGACATCTCTTTAGATTGATAGTGATATATAAACTTTCTTTAAATAATGAATCCATCTAAATTCACTTTTAACTATGAATTCATCTAAGTCCACATTTTTTTTATATCATCCCAAATGGTATCAAGATATATTTTTGCCAAGTGGCTAGCTAAATTTAGTATCTAAATGGACATTTTTTGAAAGAAGGATTGAATGAAAGAATACCTGTTTTTAATGGCATTGCTATGATTTGCCTTTCATTTTTATTAAAAAAATGGAAAGAACGGTATTTTGCCTGTTTTATTCTTAGTGAACCCACATGGATTTGCATGGATCATACAATTCCATTTTTTTTAAGGATCCAGAAAACAATTTTTAAATTAAGCCAATATAAATTTAATCAGCAAAATTCATTATCCTGTTATTTCTACAGCCCCCTGCCTCAGTTGATGCTGCCATCCCTTAGTTAACTGATTTATTTACAGTGAGATATTTGGGGGGATAAAACAATGCTGGAATTCAAAATATTATGATTTGAACCTAGCTCTGACGTTTATTAACTGTGAAACCTTGGGCAAATGACCTGACTTCTCTGAGCATTGTTTTTTTCACCCATAGAAATGCAGAAAATAATTTTTGTCAGTTATGAAAATCAAATGAAATACCATTTTCACAGTTGATAGCTGATTGACACCAAATAGTTAATGACATACTTAGTTGACTCACCATCCCCTTTCCCCTGTAAAATTAAAAGAAATATTGCTAGGTATATCCTTTGGAGAAACAGCTTCCTAAACTTATTTTATAATCAGGAAATACAATAAATCTCAAGAGAATAAATTTCTTAAAATTTGCATAAGCCAACAAGCATCAAAATTAACCCTGGCAATTTTCCTTTTCCTTGGGGCACTAGACAACTTAGCCTCAGACAGGGAAGGCAAAATTCTCTTTATTCAGACTTGTAAGAGCTCATTTTATAAATATGTACAAATGGAGGGCCCTGCCTAAGATACGCATGACTGAAGTCAGGAAGTTTGTCAGCAAAGGTAATGATCCGATGGCCTCAGCTGAGTTCCTGAAGGTCTCTCCATCAGTGTTAAAATGGCCATAAATAACAAGATAATTAAGCATCTGTCCTGAGAATCCATTTGAAAAGAGCTGTTGTAAGTTTCTGAGTAGGTCATCAAGAAGAGAGAGATGAAAGCACAGGGTTTGGGCCTCTTTAAGTCCTTGGTTTGCTGTTTCTTAATAAAAAGGAGTGTTCATTAACCCTCTTTTGAGTTCCCTACATCTTAGAAAACTTTTCTGAGGGGCCAAAAAGAAGTGGAGGATAAGGCAGGGGTACATAAAGGCTCAGATTCAAAACATTAACTGCCTGAGCAAACAGCCCTTAGATACAGGTGTTCACCGCCCTCTCCCTCCATATTTTTTTTTTTATTGTTCGTAAAAATCAAGATTTTTCACAGTACATAGTCTTCTCTATTTCTCTAAGTGTATTTGCCAACATTTGTCCACTTACACCTGGAAGGATCCCCAGCTTTAATCCACTTATCTTTTTGCCACGTGGCTTTGGTGACCCTGTTCATCTGCAGTAAAATAATCAAAACAAGATTTTGACCAGTCTCTCAAATGGAGTTTAAGACATTTATGTATACTCTGTTTCCTCACCACACCTCCTCTGTTTGTATGAAATGCACTGACCTTGGCTGGACCTCTAGACCTGCTTCTCTCTTCATCAGCTTATCTGTTGTGTTCCTTGGCCTGACCTTACTCACAATCTTGGATCAGCCCTATTCCCTCTTATGCCAGTTTACCATGCAGGCATCCAAAATTTGGCAACAACGTAATTCTAGAGACACTTAGAGGGGAGAGAGGGAAAGCCGGGAAGAACGTAATTCAATCTTGTCATTGCTTGTTTGTTTTTAAACAGTTTTATAGAGTTATAAATGGCATACACTAAATAGCACATATCTAATGTGCACAATTTGACAAGTTTGACCATGCATACACCTGGGAAATCATCTCCTTTAGTTTCCTAGCTGCTAAAACATATATTATATGTTTTAGTTTCTTGGCTGTTAAAGCAAATACCATGCAATGGATTGGTTTAAAAAAATGGGAATTTATTGGCACATGGTTTGAGGCTAGGAGAAGTCCCAAGTCAAGGTATCATCAAGGTGAAGCTTTCTCCCAGAAGACTGTGGCATTCTGCGGCTGGCTGCTGGTGATCCTTGGTTCTTGGCTTTTCTGTTAAATGGAAATGTACATGGTATCTCTCCTGGCTTCTCCTTTCTCTTCCAGGTCCCACTGACTTTCAGCTTCTGGCTGCTATCCCCAGTATGCTCTCTCTGTGTGACCTTCCCTGTAAGGCCTTCAGTAATAAGCTGGGCCACACCTTAGCTGAAGTAACCTCACCAAAAGGTCTATTTACAAGGGTTCACATCCACAGGAATGGATTAAGTTTAAGAACATGTTTTTTTTGTTGTTGTTGTTGTTTTGTTTTTGTTTTTTTTTCTGGGATATGTATCTCCAAGCTACCACACCATAAAATAGGTTGGCTTAAGAACACAAATTTATTGGCTTGTAATTTCAGAGGCTAGAAAGCTTTCTTCCATCCAGGGACAGTATATTCTGGCTGCCCGGCAATCTTTGGTGTTCATTGGTTGTTGTTTTTTCACATGGCTCTTGTGGGCGGTCTTCTCCTTTCTCTTCTAGTTTGGCTAACTTTCAGTTTCTGTCTGCTCTCCATGACTTTTCTCTCTGTCTGACTTCCACTTTTCTTATAAATGTCTCCAGTAATCCAGATTAAAGCCCACATTGATTCAGTTTGGCTTAACTCCAATAATAACTTGAAGAGATCTTATTTACAAAGGGTCCACACCCACGGGACCAGGGGTTGGGACATGACCATACCTTTTGCGGGATAGATGATATAATCCCCAGCGCCATCGTTACAACCATGGTAATGAATTATGTCTGTCATCCACAAAAGTTTCCTAGAATCCTTTTGTTATCCCCCTCCCACATTTCCCTGCTTTCTGCCCTAGGCCCCAAGCAACCACGAGTCTGTTTTCTGTCACTATAGATTAGTCTGCATTTTCTGGAATTCTATAGAAAGCAAATCATACAGTAGCTACTTTTTTGGTGTGTTGGGACTGGGGTCTGGCTTCTTTCACTCAGAATAATTATTTTTAGATTCATCCATGCTATTGCATGCTTCAATAGTTTATTCCTTTTTAATATTTGGCATTTTATTCTATTGTATGGACATACCATCATTTGTTGATCCATTAATCTGTTGATGGACATTTGGGTTGCTTCCAGTTTGGGGGCTATTACAAATATAACTGTTATGGATATTCAAGTATGTCTTTGTATAGATACATGCTTTCATTTCTCTTGGTAAAATACCTAAGAGTGAAATGGCTAGATCAGATGAAAGATTCACTTTTAACTCTTTAAGAAACTACCAAACTGTTTTTCAAAGTGATTGAATCATATTACATTTACACCAGCAATATACGAGATCTCAAGTTGTTCCACATAATTGCCAACACTTGGTATGGACAGCTATTTTAATTTTTGGCCATTCTAATGGCTATATAGCAATATCACATTGTGGTTTTAATTTACATTTTCCTAATGGCTAAAGATTTTGAGTTTCATTTCATGTATATCTCCTGTGGTGAATTGTCTGTTTAAATCAATGAGTCAATTTTATTAGATAGTCTGTTTTCTTACTTGTGATTTTTTTTTTTTTTTTTTGAGTCTTAATTCTATCACTCCACAACTGTGTGACTTTGTGGATATCATCAGTCATCCGAGGAAAAAAATCCTAACATTTGCTTAGTGCTTGTTACATGACAAATACTTTTCTAAATGCATTATACAACTCAAGTCATTTAATATTCAATTTAGTCTTAAGAGTGACAAATATGGAAACACTCAATACAAATATGTGGCTCATAATTGAGACAGACAAGCAGTGTAAATTGCTCTAGGTTGGGCTGTTTAACAATAGAGCCAGGATTTCAGAGACCATACTCTTAGTCACTCACCTACTTTGCTTCCCAGTAACAATGACTAAGGGTGAATCTTGCAACAAATGCTGAACATTGTTCTGAGGAACAAATGAGACAGTATATTCATAATTGCTTTTGAAGCTGATTTTCCTGATATCACTACTTGACTATCCCAGAAGTATTACAAACTAAACCAACTCTCCACCCTCCAAACTTCAGCTCTTTATTGTCTACCTGATTAAACGGGCTCCACTCAGCTTATAAACTAGAAATTGCAGAATATTAGTTTCCTTCCCATCACCCACAACCTCATTCAATCAGTTAATTGTTTTTCCTTAAAATCTCTAGAATTAGTTTCTCTGCTCTTTCCCCAATGCTACTTTACTTCAGGTCCTTAGCAGCTCCTGCCTGAATTTTTGCAATGTTGGGCCAGCTCATCTTCTCAGGCTCCAATTTGATTGTCCTTTTGATCCACTTCCATATTGCTCATGGAGTAATCCTTCAGATAATATAGCTGCTCCTCTCATTCCCCTGCTTCAAGTCTTCCATCCCTCCCATTGCCTTCAGGAAAAAGTTTAGCCTGGAAATTCAATCACTTCAAATGTTGAACTCAGTATAAATTTCTGGGTTCTTCTTAATCTACAGGGAGTTAGAATTTTAAAGTGTCCATAAAAAACAGGTACAGATATTTTCATGGATGCAATATCTTTTATGACTTTGAAGTTATTAGTATTAGTTCTTTACCTGAGCTTTTCATCTCCCTGCAGATTATTTCCTCTGGACAGCTTTTAATGTTTATTGGTTTTGTGGCCTGTCTTCCATGCTTGGGGCTGCTATGGATTGAATCATGTCCTCCAAAGACAAGCTCAAGTCCTAACCCCTCTTCCTATGGATGTGAACCCATTGGTAAAAAGGACCTATGAAGATGTTATTAGTTAAGGTGAGGCTAAATTGAGTCGGGTTAGGCCTTAACCCAATATGATTGAGGTTCCTTGTAAGCAAAGGTAATTTGGACACAGTTGGGAGCATAAGACAGATAGACATGTGACGGGCAGAGATTGAGTTATGGATTGCTAGCAAGCTGCCACCAGAACTCTACAGACCTCATACAATGCATGATCCTGCTGACACCTTGATTTTGAATGTCTAGCTCCAAAATTCTGAGACAATAAATACCTGTGGCATTTGTTATAGCAGCCCTGGCAAACTAAGACGGGGACTTCTCTCAAGTGTCTAGTAGTGTATAACGGTCTTTTCGTATTTATTGGTGGAGCCCTAAAAACGTACTTGGAAATCTCTGCCTGTGGGTGGAGACTGTCTATTGTGGATTTCACAGCAGGGTATCCTAAGAGGCTGTTTCATTGAGCCATTCCTGATGTTGGTGTGGTCAGATATCTCAGGGAAGGAAATATCACTTTTTTCCTTGGCGAGAAAGACCTGGCTGCCTCTAGTCTAGGATCTCAACAAAAGAGGACTGAAGCTGTGAACATTTGATATGTAAACATTTAGTTATTTCCCCATTTCAGTACAGTGCCCTTACTCTCAATTGAACTTATGCCTTTCAATCCAGAGATCCTCTCTTTCACCCCATACTTTGAATAAGTTTCAAATTTTTGCCAGATTTGCAAATTCTTGGGGTGTTCCATGCTTGAGCAAACTTTCCACCATCCTGCATTTTTCAGTCCTACCATGATATCACCTTGAGAGGTAACAGACTTTGGAGCATTTGGAGGGGTCTATACTGCAAATTGGAGGGGTCTATATTGCAAATTGGAGGGGTCTGTACTGAAAATTGGGTTGCTTTTTAGCTGAAAATTCAGATAAGTTACCATTGGTCCATTTACAAATTTGCATTGGTATCCTCTCTTCTTCCATTTTTGCCTTTGTGGATTTACAATTTAAGAAAACAAAATCCTTTTTTCTCAATTTGGAGGCATTCTGCAGAAAAAAGCAGTAAGTGCTCATGTTCAATCTGACTTCACTTTTAGAAGTTGCTTTGATTGGCTCTCAAGGGCTTTACCTAGTACTCTGGGGTGGGGGAGGAAGAAGACTGAGGATAATAGTGGTCTTTGATGAGCAGATCAGGAAGTAACCACAAGATGAGCTCACATGGAAGGATGCTTTCACCCCTTTGAATATTTATATGTATTCCCCTCCCCTCTCCAGTCCATACACAAAGCACTATGGTTTATTTGAAGATGTCTAAATCACTAACTAGCTTCTGTATAAGTGTAATTTGTGTGTGGGGGGGATGCTATGCACATGAATATGTTAAACTGAACACTCAACTGCCATCATCTTTCATGAGCCATATATTTGTATTGTGTGTTCAAAGTTACATATACTATATCGCCATGTGTGTAAACCTATTCATCATGTGTAAATTTTAAGCTTAGATTTATAATACATATGAGTTAATACATGAGTTCATGTGAAAACTACCACTTTTAAGGGTGCTGTCTGAAACTAATGTCTTATGTAATTCTTAGTGCCTCAAACTGATCTATTTCTTTCCTATTTTCATGGGCAATATTTTGTTCTTATTACCTCTCTATTGGCTATTGGAATTACTTTCAAGATCATCAGTTATTTCAATTAAAAGGATAAAGATAAAGTAAGCTGCATCTTGAATCCTTTGTTTGCTTAAATTTTTTTTCTTAATTACTAATGAATCTCTTCCTTCTTAAGTCACATCATTTCTTCCAGTTGATATGTTAGTGTCACCTGAAGGAGGTTGAAAAGTTTTGCTATTTATCTATGTTATCAGGTGCCTTCAGCATTCCCCACCACATTTTCACTAGGCCAATCAGTCCAGTCTTATTTGCTTTGGTTATCACTCTACCATCTTAATTATATTAATTGGAAACGGAGTTATATCTCAAATCAGCAAATCCACATTTGCTATTACTTTTATCAGGATGAAAGAATAGATATCATTAGACATATCTATGGGGCTGAGAAAGCTGTGGGGCTTTCACATAATACCTCAGTGATGCTTGTTTTATGAGATTGACAACATCAATCACAAGTGAGGTGCAATGAATTCTAGACATTTTAAAAAAGCAGCTCTGTGGTTTAAGTCACTCAAAATATAAGAGAGGAAAGACAAGCTATACTGAAATGATTACAGCTTTTGGAATTAAGATAAATTCGGACAAATACTGTCTCTAACCTCAAGGGAGATTATCACTATTGTATATTTGTGAAAGAACACTGAAAGAAATTAAGGCAGTTTTAGTTTTACTGAAAATAATACTACATGTTTTCTTTGATAATTTCAATCATCCTTATTGACTTTTACTTCACCTGGTAATGCACCTTATGTTCAAATGCTATTATAATAGTTAACTAAACTCTGCATTCTAAGTTGCAACATGAAATATACTGAAACATTTTAGATAGTTACTGGGTCATATAAGAAGTCATTCCTTTTATGAAAAAGACGAGGAACACTTCTCACTGTAGGTATCAAAATGGTTTTTAAACTCAATACAAAACCCTCTGGAATAATATCCTTAGAGGTTTATGGGAAGCCTTAAATAGTAGTTCACAAAGACCATAATGATTAAAAAGTTCATTTAAATCCAATAGAGCATAGGCAACTATCTCTTCTGATAATAATAATGTTTTTAAAGCAAAACAAATTCCATAAACTATCACCCGGTAATATAAGAAAAAGTATTTTACTTTCAAAAAATTAAAAAAATAGATTTCTTAGTGCACTGATAAAAATTTATAATTAATTACTTGGCACTGATTTATTCCTTGGACCTTAAAGGTTCAGAAGGGCAGGGCTACATCAGTTTTGGTTGCTGCCTTATATTCAGTGTTTCACATAATGCCTAGAATAAATGCCAAATAGATACTTGTAGAAGGCATAAATGAATGAAAAAAAATCCTTTTTAAAATAAGGGTGCTAAGCAACTACATACAGACACACACATGCACATATGTGTGTACGTGTGTCTGTGTGTGTGTGAGTTTTGTGTTGCTTTTTAAAATTTCCCTTTGGACTTCCGAAGACTTCCTCAAAGCCTGGCAATGGCCTGCATTTGGAAGCCATTAGTCTAATGTGTATGTGGGTGGCTGTCTATTTTCAGCCATCTGGATGTATTGTCATTGGTGAATGACATGGAATTTACTAGACGGGGGGATTAAATGGTATAATGCACATAAAAGCATTTTGTAATCCTCAAAGCACTACACAAAGATAAGGTGTTAATACTGTGATGGTTATGGTATTGCCTCAAAATGCCCAGTACCAGATTCTAAGCTAAAATACCTTCATTTTCTATTTGGAAATCATAAGATTACCCAGCATTTTTAGAAATGAAATTTCCCCACAGGGGTGTTAACTACTGACTGTTTCAATTGTTTTGCCACATAATTAGGCAATCTATTGAGACTACCTAATTTTAAATGTTACATGTTAAATGTAGGTACATCTTAAAAGGTTTTTGCATAGTATTAGAACTAAGAATCTATTTAGGAGGCAAAAGGTTTATTTGTAATAGATTAAAAATTAATGTTCTCATCCCAGGCTGAATAAACGAATTGTGCAAATGGAAAATTTCTTTTTTTGCTTGAGACACGAGACTATCTGAACATCAAAAAACACAGAAACTTCTAGCAAATTGAAAATCTATGTAAATGACTTATCAATAAGTTCATGACAGTGCCAGTTACCTCTCCTTTAATTTAGTCATTCACTCCTGGGACCATATCCTGCACCTTGATTTCATTTGTTATTGCTCCATATCGGCAATGTTATCTTTTTCTACTCAAACCTACAACTACATCTCTTCTTTCTAGGTGACACATGGCTTCTTGCCCAGGTATATACTCACATATTAGAGAGATCTCTAGAACTTTTAGTCTTCAACTGTCTCTTGATTTATTAGGTCCTTCTTTTTATCCAAGGCTTCATTGGGGACAAATGAAGAGTCAGCTGTTCAAAGTGTTTGGATGAGATAAAGTTGATGAAGAGAACCAGATCAACTTTGGTGAGATAACTAAACTACTTACTGACTGATGATGAAAGACATGCCTATTCTCCCAGACCTGCTGCCTCTGATCTTTGGTCTGATTCCAGGGTCCTAATTCAGAAACCTCTAAAAATCCTATCTGCCAAAATCTGGATTAAAAGTTCCACAGCTTGTTTGAGCTTTTGCCTTCTATTTGGAGTTCACTCTGTTAGTCTTTTTGAAATACTTCACTGATTTGGTCAGCTGCTTATTCATTCACATATTTGTTGGGCACCTATTATTTAGCAGAAATGATTCCAAGGAGAGAAAATAAAACATAAATGTCCCTGCCCTAATGAAGCTTACTTTCTGGCACAGAATGGAGAGACATTAAAACTTATGCATAAAGAAAATTATATAGCTTATTGCAAGAAATAAATGCTATTGGCAAAAATAAAGACGGTAAGTGTGGGGAATGTGAGCAGGAAAGTATGTGTCAAGTTTAAATATGGTTGTCAGGGAAATCCTCACTGATAAAGTGATATTTGAATGACAAAAATCAGATGGAGGATCCAGCAATGAGGAAATTGGGGCCGGGGGCCGGGGTAGACAATATTTCAGACAAGAAAGAACAGTAAGTGCAAAGGCCCTGAAGTAGAAATGGGATTAATATATTTTTGAGGAACAGTAAGAAGACCATTGTGGCTGGAATAGAGCGAAAGAGGAGAGAAGTAGTAGGAAACCTGTAAAGAGGAGTAGGGAATACATGTGGGAGTCTAGTAAAATACTATAAAGACTGTGGACATTCACCACTCACGATCCTAATTTCACATCTATTCTTATTTCTTCAAGTTTAAGTTTTATTTTATTTTTTCATTTTAATGTGAGTGCTTGGAACTAAAGATAGGCACAACAGGATTACTGGAGTGATAATGAAAGAGGAAGAAAATGACCAAATATGAAAAGAAAAAGATTTCATTATAAATAGTATAATAAACTATTCCCATCAAAATCAAGTACAAGAAAATGATGTTTGTTAAAATCATTACTATAAACTTGTGTTTTAGAGACTTTAGTGAATACAATAATACAAGAAAATGACATATGAGTATAAACAATGGAAAGGAGGTGACAATTTTATTTTGATAAAATGATTGCGCATCAAGAAAATGCAAAGAGTTCTGGATAAAGCTACAAATCCAAAATAAGAAATTTTTTAAGATATCAAATAGCTTTTCTCTAGCCTAACAATAATTAGCTAGAATTTTAAAAATACTTAACAAAATCTACAAAACACTTAGATATATTTTAACAAAAATACAAAATTTTCATAAAGCAAACCATCTTTATGGAAGGATGTAAATGATCTGAAAAAAAATTAGTTCACAGGTTTTGGATTGGAACACTTAATATTATAAAAATCTCAATTCTCCAATAACTAATATTTAGAAACCTAGTTTTTAATTAGGAAAATAGTCATAAAGTTCATATGGAGCAACAATACCTAAAAAAATAAAATTATAAACAGGAAGAATAAGAAGGTTGGCAGGTCAATTGGTTACTAAAATGTACTAGAAAGATAGTGAACTCAGGGAAGGAGAAGTGGCTCAAGTGATTGGGCTCCCACCTACCACCTGGAAGGTCCCTGGTTCAGTTCCCAGTGCCTCCTAAAGAAGACAACGAGCTGGTGTGCTGGGCAGGTACAGCAAGATGGTACAAGAGACACAAGAAGAAAAAACATAATGATAGACACCACAAAGCAGGGAGCAGATGTAGCTCAAGTGATTAGTTACCTCCCTCCCACATCAGAGGTCCCGGGTTTGGTTCCCGGTGCCTCCTAAAGAAACAAGGAAGATGAACAGGCACAGTAAGTGCAAACAACAAGGGGATGGGGAGAAATAAATAAATAAAATAAGTCTTTAAAAACAAAAGATAATGAAACCAAACAACTAGAACACTAACATTAGAAAAGACAAATAAAACATTGGTGCCAAAAAGAATCCCAAAAGAGAATAGATAATTTAAAATTTTAATATAAGAAGAATTATTTTAAGTATCTGTGGAAATGGATTATTTCTTTAATAAATTATGCAGGCTATCTGAGCATCCACCTGAAAGAAAATAATATTGCACTTCTACTGCACAGTTGTTAAAAGAACAACTCTGGTTCGATTATATGAGTAAAGGTAAACAACAAAAAGCTTCTCCTGCATTTTCAAAGAAACCTTTTGATCAAAGAAGGAAACCCAGAAGCTATAAAACAAAAGTACCATATGTGACTATATACATAAAATGTACGACAAAAACTAGCACAATGAGAGCCAAAGAAAAGTAGATTGGGGAAAATATATGTGCTAATGATTATAAAAGCCAGGTTAAATGTGTGGAACCAAACATCCAAGTTGTTCACTTTAGGGACCTGGAGGGAAAGGCAATGGAAGGAGGAGGGAGAGAAGAAGGAAGAGGTAAAGAAAAAAACAAAAGAAACAATGGGAAAACGGGGAAATATATATTAGAATGATGACTACCCATGAAAATACTACACACATAAAAAGGTGAATAGGCATAGTGCAAAACCTCAAAGATGGAAAGGACAAATGAAAATAAAGATTTGGTTTTGGCTTTTATCATTGATGTGGAGGCAGTGGCCACTGGAGGGTCTGAGGGGAGGGAGAAGGAAAAACAGGTGTAATATGGGGGTATTTTTGGGACTTGGGAATTGTCCTGAATGACATTGCAATAACAGACACAGGCCATTATATATCTTGTCATAATTTATAAAATTGTGCAGAAGAGAGTGTAAACTACAATGTAAACTATAATCCACACTTAGTGGCAATGCTCCAAAATGTGTTCATCAATTGTAACAAATGTACCACACTAACGAAAGATGTAGTTAATGTGGGAAAATGTGGGAGGTGTAGGGAGCAGGGAATATGGAATCCCCTATGTTTTTATGTAACATTTATGTAATCTAAGTATCTTTTTAAAAAATTAAAAAAAATATATATATATATATAAAAGATTTGGTTTTGGGATGGGAATTTGGACAATAATCTTAAATTTCTGTGACAACATAGTATATAAAAATACACTGAATATAAAAAAAATAAGAAAACAGATTTAGGAGTCAAAAAAAAAAAGTTGAATTGAGAGAGTTTTCTATGCATTCATGAGGGTGAATGTTAGATAATGGGGAACATAGAAACTACTTCAGGGAAATTTAGTGTGGAAAAGGCTGTCACTCTGAACTTATCATGTCCCAGGTTTTCAACTTTCCCACCTCTTAGCTCATTCAGCCCCAGCTCAGTAAAGGCTCAGCTGTTCTCTCGCCCAGAGTCACCTAAACCACTGAGCCCCACACATGTAGTCACATTTCAGGGATAAATATCACTTCTACATAACCTCTAAATGAGTTTCTTTAGAATGCTTCATTGACAGATGTTAAAACATAATGCTTATGCATATTTCATGAACATTTTATATTTATATATATGCCTCCAAAAGTAATTGTTAGACCATTCGAATTGCCTGCACTTTTTTCCCCTGATCTTTCAAGTTTCTGGTGAAAGGGTTTAGCAGTACAAGAAAGGTAAACTGTTATCTTTGCAAATAGTGCACCCAAATTATTACAAGTAAATAAAATTAAATAAGTCTGGAATTTGGGGAAAGAGAGAAGTGTCTATGCAAAGGAAAAAAAAACTTGATGCAGATCCCATACCAGGCAGAGAAGGAGGCAGCAGAATAAAAGAAGAATAAATATTGATTCACAAGTAGTTCACCTTTAATAAACTTTCTTACAAATTCCAACTGCATTTCTTAGCTATACAAGTGAAGTGGTATATGTTAATTTGGCTGGTGCTTCATTTTTATGTTTTTAACCAGCTGGACATATCAGAATCACATAGGACTTTATTAAAATCTACATGCCTATAAGTACCAGGCGATAACCGATTTCGCCACTGGAGATCCAACTGCTTCAGGTGAGGCTTGAACTCACAACCTCAGCATTGCTTCACTCCCACTGTATTTTGAAATAATTAGAATAAGCAAACTCATAGAGTCAGAATCTAGGATAGGTTACCAGAGGAAGGGGAGGGGATAGCAGATGGGAAGTTAAGGCTTAAAATGTGCAGGGTCCCTGTTTAGAATGATAGAGATGATAGTAGCACAACATGAATGTAATTAACAGCATTGATATATTTAACTGAATGAGAATAAAAGGGGAAATGTTGGATTGTATATTTGATAACAGAATAAAAATTTTTAAAAATACATGTAGTTTGTAAACAATGAACCCGAAGTTAAACCACAGACTATCTGTAACAGTTTGGTATTATTTATGAGTTCCAAAAATAGATATTGGATTATGTTTATAAATTGGTCTGTCCCCCTGGGTACATTAGATTGTATTGGATTCAGAGGTTTCACTCTTACTTGGTTAAATTATGATTAAGGCTTTGATTAGGCCAAGTCATTGGGATATTGAGTGTTTGCCCCCTTGGTGGGCGGGGACTCACAGAGAAAACTACAAGCAGAGTAGTTAGTTGGATTTTTGATATTGGAGCCTTGGGAAGTAAACACACAGAGAAGTAGATACGTGAGGAAAGAGAGAAGGCTCCATTAGACACAGCAGAGACCCCAGGAAGAGAGACGAGCCATTCACCTGATAGCTTACAGCTGGCCTTGTGGAGAGAACAGAGTAGCTGAGCCTGGAGAGGAATGAGCCCCAGGGGAGAAACGAGACTTATTCCAGCCTACAGCTGATATTGGAAGAAGCTGGGACCATGAGGCCTTAAGAGGAAGAGGAAGCCTGAACCCTTGCAGACTCGGCAGCCATCTTGCTCCAACATGTGGCAACAGACATTGGTGAGGGAAATAAGTAACACTTTATGGCTTAGTAACTTTAAGATTCTACCCCAAATAAATACCCTTTATAAAAATCAACAGATTTCTGGTATTTTGCATCAGCACCACTTTGGCTGACTAATACACTATTGTTAATAATACAATTATAAAAATGTGCTATCACCAATTGTAACAAACGTTCCACACCAATGCAAGGTGCTAATGATAGGGTGGTATATGGGAATTCTGTGTTGTATGCATGTTTGTTCTGTGAACCCCAACTTCTCTAATAAAGAAGTTATCCAGGTTTCCCATTCTGCTCAAAGGTTCTGATTTGGTAGGTCTGCAGTGGGACGCAAACATTTTTTTTTTTTTAATTTTTAATTTTTTAGGTGGAGATGTGGAAATATTTGTGGAATAAAAACAATCTTTGGTAATACTGATTATAACCCTGGTGAAGAACCACTCTGTGATAGAATTTAGCCACCTAATATGATTGCAAATCACTCCCGAAAATGTTATAAACTATGAAATGCATTTCATTCATTAAATTTAAAACTGAAAGCTTTCTGAGAATATTGGAGCATTCCCTTGAGTAATTTGACACTAATAGACTTAGAGTCATTGTTAACTACTTGATGTCTCTTTTTTCCACTCTGTTCAAATCTAATTAGATGCATATTCTAATAGACTATTCTTACCTAACACATCTTTCACTCTCTTCTGCTTATTTTCTTTTATATTCAACCACTAATCTATGCTAGAAGTAACCTCCTAAGCAGTGTTTCCTGTTCAAGTCTATTCTTCACACATGCCTTTTCAAAGCATCTTTTTATGTTTTTTCCCATTTACTGCTGAAAAAAAAAAATTGGTGGCTTTCTGTGACATAAAACTCCAAATATCTTTTCTGACCTGGAGGGCTTACTATCATTTAAGCCCAACCTGCCTCCCCAGCATCAACCTTCAGCCCCCGATGGATTCCACACTAAAGCCTTCCCACTCTTTCCTTGGCTCTTTAACTTGTCTAAGCATTGTAGACCCTTTCTCTTTTATAACTGCCCGTGAGCCTTCTCCTGATGTCACCAAAGTCAGGTTCAACCCTGAAATCTAGTTCTGAAGACTCACACTTTCAGTTTCTCCAGCTCCTAAATTGCCAGAGCATGTGATGACTCTGAAACAACCTTCAGCTGTGCACAGCTAACATTCCTAGCCCATGCATTCAGTCTGAGGTCAGAGCGCTTCCCTCCCCGAGTCTTTTGCCCTCACATCCTGCCTTCCTCCACCCAGAACTTAGGTATATGAAATCATAGAATAAACATAGTACATTTTCTGAAACATCTATTTTTGACAAAGATTCTTGTGGAGAGATGAATTTATTGATCTTTAAGTAGTTTCAAACATTATTTTCATGCAAAGTCATATGCAAATATTTTACAAAGGACAAGGCACAATATGCATGACATTTAACTAAAATGAAAACACGTAACTTTAAAGTATATAGGGCTATATATTACATCTAGCCCACGCAGTTCTATGCCCAGGCACACCATGGGTTTATAAGCTCTCTTTCTTCTGCCTGTGGGGACACTGATGGAAATATGTGAGCAGATCTGGATTGCTCTACGGCATTGAGAGCCTCAGTGGTACTTGTTATCATGAAGGGTTGGGGTTTATCCTTAGCTATCTAATGATGCAATAAATGTTAAGTATACTCTTTGTATAAAGTGCTTAATAAATAAGAATCATTAACCTATACATTATAACACCAAAAATAAATTCCTAGAGAACACTAAGATGGAATTTTAATTTGCTAACTTACTTTGTGGAATCGGGTTCAACTGGTCACTTGTAGGTGCCTGTATATGAGTTCTAGATAAATTATGGCAGGGTTATTTAGCATGTACTAGTGATAAGTGTTCTGTATTTCTTATGCTTTACGATAGTCTATTCACTGTAATTTCAAATACTTCCATTTTTAAAGAAGTGTCTGCAGCCCCACCCTCATCAACTTTCAGCTGTACCTCTGTGGGAGGATTCCCAGTGTGTACCTCAGATACCCCAATGGTTGACTCCCCGGTCTTGGCCTGCTAGCACCCAGGGAGGTATCTACTGTTTGCTGTTTCTGGCTACAGTTCTCCACCCATCAGCCTCTGAAAGGGGAATGTGGATCACCTCTGGCCTGGAACTACCCAGCATACTTCACAAACCAGTGGGATATATCCACACCTTCTCTAATGAGGGCTGAACCCCCGCTTTGGGGAAGGGGCTCCCTTCCAACTTTGTTCCTTCCTTGGGTACTCTTCCTAGCCCGAGTATTCTTTAGTGTTTCCTTTACCCCTTTATAGATAATCTCCTGACAGAGGTAATAATTACTTATAGTATAAAAAAATACTAACTAAGTAATGGCAATAGCCTGGGACTCACCTCACTGGTATATAGCCTGCAGGAAAAAAAAATGTACCTAGTGAACAGAAAAAAAAAATAATAATTTGAGTTTGATTTGTTTTCTTCCTGGTAGGAAAACCCCTGACTTTGTTGATTAACCCATGAAAGGTAACCAGTTAAAGCAATGAGGGTGGCCCAAGTACACTGCAGAAGGAAATGACTAAAATTGAGCTATTTGGAGACAAGTTCAAACTCCAAAGTGCCCTCTTTACCAATAGATTTCTTCCAACTAATGTCTAGCTCAATGACTGGTGCATACTCATAAATCTTGATTAGATGAATAAATGTGATATATGAACTATTTCTGCCCGTAGAATAGCCTGTTTCAAAATCTCTGTATTCTTATCTGTAAGAATAGTGACAGTATTAAATAGTTTATTATTAAGTTCCCAGAATATTTTAAAATATGGCACATGTCACAGCTCACATAGTCTTCAAAAATATTCTCCCCTCACCATGTATCTTCACAACCACTCTGTGAGATAGCTCGTATGGGTAAAACCATCTTCATTTTACAAAGTCAATTCAACAAATGGAACTAATTGTCTTTTATATTGCAAGCTTTGGAATTGTCCCTTGGAATAAAATGTTGAATACAGCCCATATGCTAATCAAACTTATAGTACAGTGATGAAGGCAAAGAATTGAAAAGACTACATACTACAGCATGATCAATGTTTTGCCGTGGGAACATGGCATGATGTTGAAGTACATGATAGAGACAGCAAACTAGATATTAAAGCTTTATATCAGGATGAGACCAAAGAGGAAAGTAGAAGACTGTTCCAAGCAGAGAGAATAGCATGGACATAGGGTGAAGCATAAGTGTGAACACTCCAAATTCCTGAACTTGGATGAAATTTTACATAGTTGAAATCAAGATTGTTTGGGGAAAGTAGCATGAGAGATGAGTATGGTCTTGTAAGTCCAGAAACAAGGAAGACATCACAAGTTATAACTTCTTCACAGCTAGATAGTGTTGGTTTGACCTGGGATTGAATTCACATCTCCTTACTTCTGGCTTAGTGCTCTTTCTACAGTGCTGCACTGTTGTCTTAATTGAAACCCGGCAACAGAAAGAAGGCCAGATGCTCACACCAATCTAAATGAATTTGCTCTGGCCCCGTGTTTTCTTCAATCTGCTAAGCGTGGCAGCATTTAACAGACCAAAAGAAAGTGAGAATTCCTTCTTGACTCTTTTTTTCAATACAAATTTTCTTTAGCATTTCAAATAAAATTCTAAGTTTTCTTTATAAATCATCTTGAAAAAATAAAAAGTTTGCAGTCATGTCTGATAAGATATTAGAAAGACAATAAAGCTCTAAAGTGTGCTGAACTAATCAAACCATTTCTAATCAATATTCTATTCACCTTCTTAGTTGGCAAGTCTGCTATCAGGTCAGAGTACTGAAGAAACTATATCTGTTTTCTTTCTCTTTGAAAAGAACAAAACCCCTTGAAATCTCCCTTTACGGAACACAGATATGTGTCTATGTACTTTCATGGTCTTCCTTATATTACTACTTTACTAATCTTGAAATCTGACTTTTCCTATTGCAAGTAATTAGTTGATTGCACAGTAAACCTTCATAGAAAGTGTGTCATTTCCACAGTAATGTGATTTTTGAAGGCCAAAATTTGGCAATTCTGTCCTAAAAGCTATGGTGTAGGCTTATTTCCTAAAAGCACAGATTTGCCTCTGCTCTCTGCTCTTGGGCTTTTAGTTGGCTCCTTGCAGGGCAGCACACAGTCTGCTGTCCCTTGCTCTGCTGGTCTGAGAAACCTGCCTTTCATTTAGGGTGACGGGAGTCAGAGAACACATTTTCTATCTCTGAATGTAAATGCCAAAATTGGTTTCTCCTCTTCAGACTCAACCATTCTCAAATACCTATAATGTGTTAGGTAATAAAGATACAAAGAATAATAAAACATTGCCCATTCTTTCAAGAGCTCATATTCTAGTAGGGAAGAGAAATAGGAAAACAAAAACAAAGAAATAAAAGTCTTTAAGGAAGTCCTACTGGAGGTGAGGAAGGCTTCAAAGCTGTCGAGGCATGTCTTACATGATACATCAGAGTGTTGTGGGTAAAGGAGAGGGAGCCATTCCAGGGAGAAGACAGTATCAGTGATACTGTGAACTTTGGGGAATTAGAAGAATTTTGAGATAGGGAAGGAGAGTCAACTAAGATTATTACACAGAAGGATCATACAATAAAATTTGTTTTTAGGAAAAAACAGATTTCAGGAAAATGTGGAAGATGGATAGATGGGGAAAGACAGGAAGCTTTTTTCATCCATGCTGTCAGTCCTATTTGGCAAATGAAAGACAATAACTTTAGTGGAAATATTTTCTTTACACTCAAACAGTACATTCCATATTAAACTTAGCTTCCTAAGCTTATATTCATTATTTATTTTAGATAAAATTAAATTACTTAGGGTTGAATAAGGAGTGATTCAGTTGAATAAGTTGAGTAAAAAGTGGTTCAAATGTATTATCTGTGCCAATTGCTTTGAACGCTATGTCCAAGGATGCTGATGTCAAGAAAAGGCATCCATTCTTCGTCACATCTCCACTGAGAACCACAGCACCCAAACCTGTACCCCTAACTCCAACTACTACTCGCCAAGTTGTCTCATCCCTGTGACCCATCAGGAGGCCTTAAACCTCAAGGAGAATTGAAAAGAAAGTAGAGTTTCTGTGCAAGCCATGGATGATATTACTGAATAAATGCTTGAAGCTTAAGTCCTAATACGTTGTGTCAGTAGGCAGGGCCAACTTCACAGATTAGAAAACTCTAGATTAGGGCTCCACAAACTTTTTCTGTAAAGGTCCAGATAGTAAGTATTTTAGGCATTGTTGGCCATATGGTCTCTGTGACAAGTCCTCACCTCTGCCAGTTAGCACAAAAGCAGTCACAAGCATTAACAAATAAGAGTGAAGGGCCAATAAGCTTTATTTAAAAATAAATAGCAGGAGGTGAGCTAAATTTGGCTCAAGGGCTTAGTTTTCCAGTGCCTAATTTAGAGTGATTTATCACAATGTCCATCCTCTAATTAATAAAAGTATGTTCATAAGATAATTATCTACATTTGCTGTGAACACTACCAAACCACACCAGTCTTCTAGAAAATCATGGCAAAGCCAGTGACTTTCACTGCACCACAAAATATTATTGTTTGCCTTTATTTCTACACAGTTGTTTGCTCACACTTATATAGCTACTTAAACTTTTCTATTTCTGAAAACTAATTTTGTCAGAATTTTTTCCTGGAAAAGTAGTAGTATAGCTCAAATAATCCATCTAATCATTGCATTTTTTTTGGTTTACAGGTGTTATTTGTCTTACTAAAAAAAAAAATGAGAAATCTCTCTCTTCAGAATTACTTTTAATTCCTATTTTATCTTTATTAAAAATAGTCTATCTTAGTAATAGGTAAAAATAAACTAATATTTTATATCACAAATATCAAATTTATTACTGAAATTAAGGATCCTCTAAGATCCAGAAATAGTTTAGAATAGTAACTAAGGATACAAGTTGCTTTCAAAACTTCTCTCCACCACTGAGCAAGTTGGTTGTCTCTCCATGCCTAGATTTTTGCATCTATAAAATGAGGTTATTAATAATACCCTTCCAAACAGGATTGTTATGAAAAGTCAAGAGATTAGTATATGCAAAACACCAATTTGCAATACAAAGAAGAGCTCCATGAAGAGCTACCATTACCATCCAATTGTTTTTAAAATTTCATCTAAACATATTTTAGAAGTGCAATCAGTTCTGTAGCTAATGCTGCCAGGACCCTATGAGGTGCAGATGTCTGGAAAGCCACAGTTCTCAGGAAGAAGACATCAGTCCGTCCCATCCCTCTCATGGGAAGCTCCTGCACCTTATGACATCAAGGTCTTCTGTTCTCCTCTTGAGCATTTCCAGTTGACTCATATTACCTCACAAAGTGACTGGTTTTATTTAAATTTCACCTATGCATCCATTAAGTTTGGTGACCATGAATGAGGCAAGTAACGTCTCTGAGCTTCAGATTCTTCGTCTGTAAAGCCAAGTTATCTATCAACTTCAGAAGGCCCTTGTAAGAGATGGAAGAAAATCTCATCTTTCACACATTTCAACAGGGATAGTGGAGAGGGATTTCCACCCTCCATGAGGGAAAGCATGGCAGGCAAATGCACTTCGTCACCTCCTTCCCTTCTCCTCTGGGGAGAAGTGACTCATCTTACTGTTAAGAATAGAGGTAGTGGAGCATGGGTAACTCAGCATTTCCTTTCTATGGAGCAGTCTGTCTTCTGAACCTAAGAGTTTTCCTATTATCATTCTGAAAGTCATCTAGTAAAGCAGAAAGTCCTGTGATTGTCCAGCACTGCCTGTGACTCCGGATGGGAGGCAGTGTTAGGAAGTCCATTTGGTCACAGATCAAAGACTTGGTCTCAAATTAGCTAATACACATTAATCTCTATGACTCACTCCTATTGGTTCTTGGCTTGAGAACAGGGCTTCTGTCTAATCAACCTTTAAATCCTAACAGTGAGTGTCCATTACAGTACTGTATGGGAGAGTAAATGTGAAAATGTGAAATTTGCTGTTGTGTTAAGAACACATTTTCTCCATTATAGCGGAACAAAATCTTTCTCTCCCCATTGGTTTTACTAGCTGGAGTAATATAAAATAAGATAATATAAGAAATTGCCTATAATTTTTCCCATTTCTCCAGCCTCCACTGACAAATTCTCAACCTATTATCACCCCTCAAGCCACACACACACACACACACACACACACACACACACACACACCTTCATTTGTCTACAAATTTACAAAGGAAATTAGAGGCCAACAAATGATTTCCCCACTTTCAAACCTTTAAATATGCCTATCTCTGGCCCTGACATATCATTTTATTTCTGTTCCAATTCTAAAGCTGACCTTCTCAGTTTACTACCTCCACCTGTGTTTTAAATGCCACCTTACCCCACATTTTTAGAGATTTTATACTATTAATTCCCCCCCCTCATTTATTAAATCACTCCCTTCTACCTGCATCCTAAAAGTAAACAACCATTCAAACAAAGCTTGGTGACTGGACTTTGTATATAATTATACATCCCATGAGTCATAAAAGAAAAACTTTACAAAAAAAAAACCACTTTAAAATGTAAATTTTAACATTTTCCAAAACCCTATAAACAAAGTGAAATTCAAATGACAAGTGGGAAAATATTTGCAACAAGTGTCAATGGGCTAATTCCCTTAATTAATGAAGAGCTCTTATAAATCAATAAGGAAATATAAATGGAACAAATGGACTAACAATACATAGTTTACAGCAAATAGAAATACTTATCACTTTTTGTCACAAGAAAAGATGTGTAGTCTCACTCAAAATTAAAGAGCTATAAAGTAAAACAGTACAATGACGTTTTTCATCTATAAGACTAGCCAAGATCAAATGACTCAATAATATCCTGTGTTGATGAGGATGTGCAAATTCAAGTGCTTTTCACTGTAGAGCTTTGTTCACATTTTATATTTCATGGTCATAAATTGAGTTTTTGGAAAAAACAAAATCATTATATTAAAAAACCAAACCTCTCTCCTCACTTCACATTCCCTCAATGTATGTAGTTTCATCGGTCACTTTTCCTTCTCAGTTTAACTTCTCAAAACAGTGGCTAATATGCTGTAGGCTCATTTACTCACCTCTTATTCACTTCCCAGCCTCTTCATTCCTAGTCTACCTTCATCCTTCCATTCAGTCATCTCTTGCTAAATCATCAGTCACATCCACCTCCATCAACCCAAAAGACCCTTTCAGTACACTATTCTTTTCACTTATCTCCTAGGATTTTTGGCTGGTGACCTCTCCTTCTTTAAATATTCAATTCCACTGGTTTAGATGGCATAACACTCTTTTGATTTTTCTCCTATATCTCTGGATTTTCCTTCTCCATATCCCCTTTTTACAGGTATCTCTTTTTCCAGTCAACAATGTTGGAGTCTCTCATAGCTAAGTTCTTAAACTTCCTCTCTTTTAAGTCTATATACACACGGCTTCAGTTATTACCTATTACAGATTAAATAGAGGATCCATCACTTCTATGTATATACTACATATCTTTTCTGAGCTCCACACTCACATAGTCTCCTACCTTCTTGAGGACTTTTTTGTTTGAAATGCACATCGAGTCAACTTGTCCAAAATGAACTCATGATCTGTTCTCTACCTCATATTGGATTATTTTCCCTTTCTCATCATCTCAGTGAAGGGTATGGTCATCCATCCTGTTATACAAGATAATGCAGAAGCCATCCTTAACACCTTTCCTACCTTCCAAAATATCCAATACATTAGCATTTCACATAGATTTAGATTTTAGATTTCTAGATAGGTCTCAGTCTGTCACCTTCACATGATCCACACTGCCTCAGTCCATGATACTAAACATTTTTTTCAAGACTATTGTCTCCCCATATCCACCTTTCAAAATTTTTATTGATTTAAAGTAACCTCCTACTAAGAAATACTAGCTATAATTCACAAATACTTTTGAAACTTAAGTACACTTCTTCTTGCTGCCTTGTAACAATTGTCATATTGAAGGACAAAGACTCTCAATTCAAACATACACATAGTTTTATTTAATCACAGACATGGTGAAAATATCGTTAAATACTTAGCTTGCTAAAATTGGTCCTTATTTTTGAATATTGGTTCAAGTTAATCTTCAGAGTTATAAATTTCAAATAACATATCTCAAGTAATATTTTCCCAGGTTTAGGAATGACAATGCGTTCCATATTCAGAAAAATAAGCCCCAGTAGAAATGTCATTACTGCTCAGATTATTGATCCCATCTTGCTGTCAGAACCAAAGTGTTCAGCAAGACTATTTCAGGGACCTGAACAAGACATTTTTATTGGCAATGAGACAACAGATTACCCACAGATCAAATGGGAGAACCTAGTGGCATGTCTATATCACTTTAACATTCTACTGATGTACAGCACAGATGGTGAGATATGTTGATGGATGAGGTTGTCTCTGCACAGAATTG